>JAADWJ010000091.1:0-53135 GCA_023336165.1 Pythium monospermum
AAAAAAAAAAAAAAAAAAAAAAAATCTCCATGATGATACGTATGGCCACCACTCTGACTTATAACGTTGTGCAGCTGGAATTTTTTCCCCGTCCACACGCAGTTTCTTTTTTCTTTTCAATTTTTCTTTTTCTCGGGATTTCAAGAATCTATTCTTCAGAATGATTCTGACGATCCCGGCAAAACCAACCACGAGTTAGGTCGGCTGGAGTCGCCACGCCAGGAGCTTGTTTTCTTTTGTCAAAGCCGCAATCATTTGGTGCTGAGAAAACCTCCAGGCCATTGCATCAACGCGGCTGGCGATCTGGATCGGAGGGCCAATGGGATCCACGCGGTCTCGCTATTTGGTGCCGGGCAACCACATGTGAGAAAAAACCGTAAAGTAAATCCATACAAACGAGACGATCAGCTTGAAACGTACCTCAAATAGTAAAATACTTGTCTCATTGGAGGAATTGATGCCATCCATAGCAACCAGAACGTTGGACTTGGATGCAAAAATCTTCACAGAACGGCTGGAAGACGCTTGCTCTAAATTGCCCTCGGGTTGGCCCATATTGTATACATACTGAGGTGGACCCAGCGGCGCTCCGTCTGAATTGATCAGTTGCGTCGTCGACCACTGGAAAATCTGATGCTGGTTCCCACAAGCAAGCAGCCTGTCATCATGGGTCGCTATTGTGGAACCCCCTGCCAGTTTGCTTGTCCATATAACGCTTGGAGGAGTCGTGGACGAACTGATCAGCGATGCAGACCCAGTCGAGTCCTCCAGCGCCAAGATCGATCCATCGCTGGCCCAGGTGATCGACGTGACACTGTCTTTGGTATCCAAATCCAAATCGATCGACGAAAGAACGCGAAGCTCTTGGTCTTTGATCGTGAAAAACTGCACGCGGCTGGACGATGCCTCTCCTTCAGAACGCTCAAGGACAACCGCTCCAATGGCTTTTTCTGAGGCACACGCGATATGCAGTGGCCGCCAGCCATCGTCACTGGTGGTGGCGTCGCTGGGAAAAGTGGAAATGCACTGGTTGATCTCCGTGTCCCAAACAATGATGGCTCTGTCTTGAAGCGCGTAGATTAACTGCTGCTATTCCATCCACTGGTACGTTAGTATCCTCCCTCTCTGTCTATCACAACTCCACGACCTCAGCATTGTTGCGTACCGTGGACTGGGAGATCCAGGCGACGCTGACCACGCACGATCCCGTTTGAATCCGGTCTCTCACCGTGAATTGGAGTCTTCCATCTGCGTCCGCGGCAGTCGCATCAAGCACGACGATCTCCTGCTGTCCGACTCGGCTAACACAAAGTCTTTGTCCACTGTACGAGAAGAGGCAGAAAGCTGCTGCTGCTGGATTTGCTTGCTCAATCCCACTGGTAAACACTGTATCGCACACGACTATCGGCTCGGAAAATGGACCAGAAATGGGAAATTTGCTGGAGTTACGGACGGGCGAACTCAGCGACGTCGTTGAGAGAGCGGATGAAGCAGATGATGGCGCTGGCGATATTGAGCCGCCTGGGAGAGAGGCTTCGTCGTGGTCCGAGTCACTCAATGTCGAAGGAAGTTTGACTTGAAGCGGGCCCAGCAACGCAGCATCCATTTCTGCGTTAGCTGCAGTGGTGGGTGGTGGCATTGCTGGATGGAAAACACTCTGGAGAGCGCTCAGCTGCGCTGACAGTGCTGTCATCACACTCAAGATATGAGGCGTGGTCCCAGTGGCTGTAGCTGTGGCTGTGGCTGTTGCGATCCCTGGACCACGACTGAACTGATCTGCAAATGTATGCTCCACCATCGTTTGCACCATACCGTACAAGTGCCGGCCAGCGTCTTCTAGCTTGCGTATCCGGCCACTTGTCTGGCTATTATGGAGCCGCAGACGACTGCACTCGGATTGGCTGGCTTTCAGACGAAGCGTGAGCGACGGCTCTTCCAGGCGGCTGATTTGAAACGCCAGCAGCTTTGGCAGCGGAAGATTTCGAAAAATCAGCGATAGAAAATTACGAAACGACGTGACAAATGACTCGAGCCATTCTTTGGTAAAGAAGATCTGAGAAGAAAAGCGAATGAGCGATCAGTAGTACCCTTCCATTCTACAGAGAATCAATAATATTACCTGGAAATATGGATCGCTTTCTGGATGTTGCACGTACGGCACGATGAACCATCGATGCCACGAAAAGTCCGTGGCGCTGGCGTCCGTCATAGGAGTACTGGCATTCATTTTGTCGGCGTATAACACACAGGTTAAGGAAATAAATACAGAGAGAGAGAGAGATAGAGAGAGCACATGCAATAGACGGGTCGTAAGTTAAAAAAAAGGATATGAGAAGCTTGAAGAGTTCGATGGCCTTGTCGCGGTGGCCGTTTTTGATCGCGTTGACAACGTATAGACGAAGCCACGAGTCTTCCAGCTGACGGATCGTCTATATTATCATCATCATCTCCAATGTTGAGCGAGCTGCGGATCGTCACGGAGAGTTAGTGCATTTTTGAAATACACAAACGTACCGCAGCATAGGAAGCGTCCAATCGGCTGAAGAAGCGCGCTTCCAGAAACTTCCAGGTGTCCAAAATGGACTCTAGTTGGTATCTACAGTGTACATCGAAGAGACGAGCGCATCAGCACGAATAGAAGCAAAGAAGCAAAGAAGCAAAGCACATAAACCCACGACTGCACAAACGCGAGCAGCTGCGTGATGATCTGCTCGACGTCAAACGCCTTGGCGCGGTCGCGCTTGCGCTCGGCGTTGAGCGCCTGGAAGCTTTTTGTGAACCCACGGAAGAGCAGGTACTCCATGATGAGTTCGTCCACGTGGGGAAGCAGTTGCGCCGGCGTCTCCATTCTTGGTTGCGTTTTGATTTTCTTGGCACCCTTCAAGTTTGCTGAAGATATCAAATGATAGAGTATTATGTCCACGAAACAATATCCAATTACATTTACAGAGATATTGATACAGGGTATGGATTGTGTGAGGTGAATAGTACACCATGGAGGCATAAATTATGAGATTACGGTTGTATCGCTTCAACTGTCATTCACATTCACCTCAAACTGGCATCAATGCGGTTGCCATCGTTGGAAGTATAGCAGACCGGCGGGTCCCAGAGAAATTGCCACTGGGTCCCACACGACCCCACACATAGATCAAGCCTGGGCATGTGGGCTTTCATTATTTCACGGAGCTCAAGACGCTCACCGAGCGAGACAGAGCAGAGGGCAGGTGAGAGGTGAGAAAAGAGAAAATGACATCCCCACAACCGCGCGGACGCGGACGCGTGTGGCGATGGGCGCTGTGGACGGCGCTGATGGTGACCGCGTCGCCATCTAGCAAGTGGGCGACGCACACAGCAGATGCCGCGACGGTGATGGGCCTCTGTGTGCGCCAGCCCAAAGTCCGTGTTGACTGCTACCCGCCCGTTGAGAACTTCCCCAATGCGACCGAAGAAGGATGCTTAGCGCAAGGCTGTTGCTGGAATCCACTCCACAACGACGGCATCTCGTGTGCGTTTGACGCGCTTGGACGCCCAGAGGAAGCGCATTGCGAGAAAGTCTCGAACACTTCGCGCGTGGCCTGTCGCAACCCACGCTTTGCTGTGAACGATTTGGTTCAAGATATCGATACGTGCCACGAGAGTGGGTGCTGCTTTGATGCCGATCAAGGCACGTGCTTTCAGCCATTCTATGAAGGATACGAGCTGCTGACGTTGGAAGAAACCTCCAGTGGGTGGCGTGGGACACTTGTGCTTCGCCGTTTCAAGCGTGGGCCATTTGGAAATGACGTGCCACTTCTTCAGCTGCATGTGATTAAAGAGACAGCCACACGCGTGCGTATCCGGATCACCGATCCCTCGTTTCCTCGCTATGAAGTGGGTCTCCACAACGACCACGGAGAGAAAGGCGACGACGAAGAGAAGCAACGTGACACGGACCACCGTTCGAAGTACCACGTGCATTTTTATGAGCGTCCGTTTGGCCTCGCAGTGACGCGCCGTGACAACGGTGAAGTGCTGTTCAATTCCACCCCAAATATCCACGCGTCCACTAGCTTCAACGGGCTGGTGTTTGAGAACCAGTTTCTGGAAATCTCGACCCACTTGGAACGCCACAGTGCAGTGAATTCGCCCGTGTTGTACGGACTAGGTGGTGGCCGATATGGCCACACACGATTGCGAGCGGACGACAAAGGCGACCAGTACCCGTTGTTTTCCCACAAGACTTCAAGTGAAGCTGGTGGTGGAGGAGGAGCAGAAGGAGGAGGCAACAGCGGTGGCGTCCACCCATTCTACTTGCAAGTGCTGGAATCAAGCAACTCCCACGGGGTCTTTTTCCGGTCGTCCAACGCCATGGAAGTCGTGACCCAAGAAAACGCGTTGACCTTTCGCACGACCGGTGGTGTGATTGATTTTTATGTGTTTACGGGGCCCACGGCGCTGGACGTGGTCAGCCAGTACACTGCTGTGGTTGGTCGTCCCGAGCTGCCACCGGTGTGGGCGCTAGGGTATCATTACGGGAAACGCGGTGGTGACCATCACCACCAGTCGTCGTTGAACGAAAGTATGGCCGATGTCGCCAAGTTGCGGTTGGCTGGTGTACCCTTTGACTCGTACTGGCCAAGTGGCGCGTACATGTACGACAGCGAAGCGTTTACGCTGGATACAACCAAGTTCCCACTGCAAGACACGCAAGCTTTTATCCACGATCTTCATTTCCATAACCAGCACGTGGTGCTGCTATTGACACCGACCGTGGCGACATCGCCCCAGTCATCCAAGAAAAGTGATGTCATCGTGGTGGACAGTGGCTACGACGAGCTGGACTGTGATGACGAAAGCAATGATACCACGACGATGACCTCGCTCACAGCACAAGCAGCAGCGTACGAGGACTTCCACTACTACCCATTGCGACGTGGCGCTGAGATGGATGTGTTTGTGAAAGGCATCGTTGGCGAACGGTACGCTGAGAAACGCATTGGTTCAAAATGGTCAGTCTTTGTGGATTTTTTCCATCCGAATGCCACGAAATATTGGCACGAAATGGTTCACAACTTCCACGACCAAGTGCTGCCGTTTGACGGGGTCTGGATGGATTCCGACGCGTCGTCGTCATTCTGTGACCGAGCGTTTGCCGATGCGAGTCATACGTGTGGTGGTCCCCACGGCGACGAGCTGCTTGTCTCTGAAGATGGAGAATCTGTGGAAGATGAAGAAGAGTCGGTCTCGTTTGCCAGTGTGGGTCACCACGTCATCCAGAAGGCCAGCCTACAGGCTTTCGTGGTGGGCGACGGTGCGTTTGTGCGGTCGCTGGACGTGGCGTTTCCGTTTGATCCGTACAGGCAACCGTTTGTTCCTGGACAAAGCAACTCGGAAGTCACTGGTGGTGAGCGTGGCAATCTCAATGTGGCGACGCTGCCCATGGCGGCGCTCCACCACAAGTCGTTGCACTACAATCTCCACTCGTTGTACAGCCATGCGCAAGCAAGGGCGACACGTGTGGCGCTGGATCGTGTGCTCAAGCGCCGCAGCCTGTCGCTTTCCAAGTCGACGTACGCGGGCGATGGCCAGTTCACAGGCCAATTACTCAACGATGTGGATGCCACGTGGGGCAACTTACAACGCTCGATCGCTGGTGTCGTGGCGATGAACTTGGTCGGCATGCCTCTCTCAGCACAAAGTATCGGTGGCAATGGCATTGGCATGGACGAGGAACTGAGTATCCGATGGCACCAAGCCTCGTCTTTTTTCCCCTTGATGTACAACCTCGCGAGCCACGATGCCACGCGCCAGTCACCAGTTGATTTTGATCAAGAAACTGCGAATATCATCCGTGAGACGCTGCTGACGCGGTACAAACACCTGCCGTACTTGTACACGCAACTGTACCATGCGCATGCCCACGGATACCCTGTGGTACGTGGACTGGCGCTCGAGTTCCCCGAGGACCCCCATGCGTACGATGTCGAGACGCAGTACTTGGTCGGATCCGCACTGATGGTATCTCCTGTGGTGGAAAACCATGCGATTTCCACGCGTGTGTATTTCCCCAATGCCACATGGTACGATCTGGACTCGGGTCGTTTGTTGATGGAGACTGCTGTGGCCCAAGAAGAAGAAGACACAACTGGCGGCCAAGCGCGTTTTGCCTTGGTGTTGGCGCCATTGACCACACTGCCCGTGCATATCCGTGGAGGGTATATTGTGCCCACACAACAGCCCAGTGTCACGACGGCGATCACGAAACGAGGCGTCTACCGGCTCGTGGTTGCCTTGGATTCTTCTCACAATAGTGAGCCGTCTGCACGAGGCGAACTCTTTGTGGACGATGGCGATTCACTGGGCTCGGTCCAAGAGCTACGGTACTCGCTGGTGAATTTCCACGCCAAGCTCACGAAAGATGGAACCACACTGGAGTTGAGTTCCAAGCGTTTGTTCCATGGGTACGATGGGCCTGAGATGCACGTGGACGTGGAGGAAATCGTGGTGTTTGGCGTGAAAGGCGCGTTTTTTGCCAACTCGTCGTTGCATTTGCATGGTGAAAGTAGCCACCACAAAGCCAAAGTTGATTATTTTGAACAAGCCAGTATGCTGGTGCTCTCGCAATTGAAAGTGCCTATCGGAGAGGAACTGCAGCTCCACGTGGAAGCGAGAAACGAAGTTCCACCACCAGCAGAAGAAGGGGAGGGTGAAACGGAAGAGGAAGGAGGAGAAGAGGAAGAAGGAGAAGAAGAAGGAGGAGGAGAAGGGGAAGGAGAAGGAGCAGCCGAGGCGCACGGTGGTCAGAAACCAAGTAAAGAAGAGGAAGAAGAGAGCGAGCAAGGAGAGAAAGAAGAAAGTGGCGAAGGCGAGCGTCCGGCGCCGGTCACGGGCGAGCAGAAAGGCCGCAAGAAGAAGGGCATTACGACCATTGGGATCATTGGGATCGTGGCGGGTGTGATTTTTGTCGCCGCCATTTTCATTGTCGTGCTCCAACGGCGCCGCCGTGGGTACAACCCGATCACGTGACATGCTGATGATGAAGAGGACGAAGGAGGAGCACCAGAAGAACATTTCTTTTTATGAGTCGCACGGCTGCCAGGTGAGTGATACTGCATGAGTTTTGTTTTTGGTTCTTAAATTGCGTTTAACTGACTATTTTATACTTATTTTTTTATGTGTAGAGCTGGACTGCCAGTGTGAAGACTATGTGATTTGCTTGTGCTTTTTGGGATTCATCACAAGTTTGCGTGTGCTTTTGATATGGTTGGAAACTTGAAAAAAAGAGAAACAAAAACAAAAAATGCATGGGAAAAAAATAATCTCGATTTCAATTTTCTTTTCTTTGTTTGCGTTTTAATCAGTGTTTATCGCATTTTGAAGTTGGTTTAAAATGTTCTTTCTTGCATCGCCGAGTTCATTCAATTGCTTGGCGATGCTGCCCATAAACTGCTGCTGATCTTGTGAAGTGATAGCAGACGACGCATCACGGAGCAAATGGTCTTGTTGCTTCTCGATGGCTTCCATAGAAGCCACCAGCTCTTTCAGTTGGCCACGAAGAAGCTTCATCGTCGTGTCACCCAAAGCCGCCTGTTTGTGTCGTGGAGGGGGATGCTTCACGATCGGCCCAGCGATCAGTGGCGCCACGGGCGACCAGCTGCTTGGCGGGCTTGGCGACCCACAACCGGTCCATAAGCCCTGGCGAATCGCTCGTTCTTCGATGGCTAAACAGCCCAGGCGACTTGTTTGGTCCGTGTGGACCATTTGCGAAACAAGCTGCGCGATTTCTGGGTACTTGCTTTGCAACCCCACGGGTATGACGCCTTTGCGAAGCGATGTGAGTACGACGTACCGCTCCATTTGAGTCGCAAACGTGGAAAACAGCTCGCAAAGCAGGATGCCAAGGCTGAACATATCAGTCGAGGCATCACACGGCTGGCCAGCGATTTGCTCGGGGCTGCTGTATAGTGGCGTGCCCACACCAGCGGAAGCTGAGGCTGAGGCTGAAGCCGAGGCGCACGTCGTCTCGTCGTTGCTGTCACTGCCTTCGCTGCCTTCACCGTCGTCGTAAAAGTACTGCGACGGTGGGATATGGAGACTGCTTTGAAGCGTATTCTTGGCCAGGCCAAAGTCGCCAATTTTGACGACACGGGAATCTTTTGTGAGAAAAATATTGGCTGGTTTGATATCGCGGTGGATCAGTCCTTGGGCGTGGATGTACTTGAGTCCGGCGACGATTTGCCTGAAGATGGCGAGGCTCTCGGCCGCATCGATGGACTCGCGCTGTTCGATCCAGTGTTGCAGTGTGTCGCCGTCGTAGAGTGCCATCTGGATGTACACATCGATCTGCGTGCACAGCGCACCCACACTGGAGGACAAGTCCAGAGACTGGAGACGCCGCCGTGGTACGTGGGCCGTTGTTGTTGATGCGATGGAAAACGCTTGGCTGCTGCCATCGTCGTCGCAGTTTGGCTCCATGTCGAAGCCCAAGTCACTAAAGTCTTGAAGCCCATCGGACTGGAAAGACTGGCGGCCACCAGGGGTTGAGAAAAAGTCGTCATCGTCATCATCACCCTCGTGTTCAATACCACCACCAGCATAGGAAGCGACGATGTCTTCGTCTCGTTCTTCGCTCTCGCGCTCTTCTGAATAGAAAGAAGACCGCGACGGCACAAACCGGTTGGCCGCGTTCACGAAAGAGGCAAAATCACTACTGGACGAGACCCGACGCGTTCGCTTTGGCTGGTCATAAACAGGCGACGCCTTGGCCAAGGTGACTTCTTTGTGTTTGCCGACTTTGTCGACTGGCACGAGGGACCCGGAGACCCAGGTGTTGTAGTATCGACACACATTCTCGTGGTCCAGCTGTGCGAGCATGAGTGCTTCATTCATCATCACATCGCGCACTTCGGACGGGTTAAAATACGCCTGTGGCTTGAACCAGAACTGTTCCAGCTTGACCGCGTACCAACGGCCATCGACGTTGGATTTACACTTGTAAATGCGGCCAAAGCCACCTTCACCGACGATTTCCCGGACCGTAAAATCCGTTTCAAATGGGTTTGCACGACCAAAGATGCAATGGCTGCTGCTGCTGGATGACCGCCCATCTCCACCACTTGGATGTGCGGTATTAGTATTGCCATGTGGTGACAAAGCAAGCTTGGCGATGGGAGAGCGTGAAAGTGGCGTCGGCGTTGGCGTCGATGAGCTGCGACCGAGAGGAAGCGCCGAGGCGCTTTGAACTTCATCGAGTTTGGGCGAACCTGCGTGCGACATGGCGGATGTCCTGAGTGGAGTGGGCAGGCGATCACGTCGCTCGCTTTGAACAAGACACACTTTTGGTTTGTGTGTTGTGTTGTGGGAACGAGAACGGCTCGCACTTGTGCATTTCTCGTATGATATCCATGCGCATTCTTCAAGTATATCCGGCGGATCTGCTTCGATGCGAATTCAGGAATAGAATCAGCCCAGGAACATTCTATATTTATCTTTCAGCCAATCAAAAGAGCGGGTTTGATTTTGCAAACCGTATTGCACCAATCAAAACGCTGCAAAAACGCAATGTGTCTCGGCTATGTGCAACAGGACAAATGTTCAAGCAGCCCTCGCACCACATCGCGCAGCAAATGGACGCGGAGTGTTCCTCCTCTTGTCTTGCAGTAGCAGGCAACGTGGGAAAAAATGGCGAAGCACAGCATAGGGGTCGCTCGCGCTGCGCAGCCGCTGCGTACTACCGCAGCCACAGCTCAATGCAAACTTCGAGTCTCGGACCGCCTCGAAGAAGATGCACAGGCGATGGAAGAACGGTTGATCCAGCTGCGTATCAAAATGATTGAAGACAAAAAAAAATTGGAAAAGGAATTACCAGCCAAATTTGGTGGCTCTCGATGGCGCAGTGCCCAAGAAGGTATCGGTAGTGTGAGTCGATACGCGAAAGACGTCGAAGACCGGATCAACAAACCGCCGTCGTCCACCAGCGGCAAACGGATCAAGGCGAAAAAGAACGACGCCAACGAAAACACCGATCTTTCAAGCGATTTTAAAGTGAAATCGAAAAAGAAAAAGAAAGAAACCAAATACGACAGCCCGCTTCAGGTGGTGTCTTTGGTAGCGATCAAGAAATGGACCACGGGCCAGGTGCTAGAGTGGCTCACGTCCCTAGGCCTTGATCAATTTCAGTCGGCCTTCGAGTACCATCAAGTCACCGGTGCGGTTTTGCTGGAGATGCAACTGGACGAGCTGGCCCAGATTGGTGTGGCCAAGCTCTCGGCTCGAAATCGAATTTGGAACGAGCTAGACCGCGTGAAACAAGCCGCGCTCGCAACGCATCACCATCGCCCTGGCGCTTGTATGGAAGCCAGTGAGATTGTGGATCCGAAGATCCGAGATATGCCTGCTGCACCAGAGATCCACTCACCTGGGAAAGGCGATGGAGACGCCGGAGTCCATTGGTCCCACGTGAAGCCGCTTCGTGAACAATCGGTAGCTGAGGACGGAACGCAAGGCGTGCCAGTCAACTTGGCTGATGGAGAGTTCAACGAAGATACGAGCCATGCGTCGTTTATGAAAGCGCTGCTGGACTGGCGAGCGGGCGACGGCGACGTGGAAGCCAAAGAAGACAATGACGATGGCGGCGGCGACCTGTGGTTCAATCCAACGATGAGTGCCAACAACAACGAGGACAACCTCATGAGCGAACAGCAGGGTGGAGGAGCGCTTTTCGAAGGCGATTACGATGAAGCCAAAGAACAAGAAGAGTTCCGCCGAGCCGTGATGGCATGGCGCCAAGGCGGAATCCACACTGAGGCGGAAGCGTCTCGACCGTCCACGACCGAGACCGAGACCGAGTGCACGGAGCAAGGCTGCTCGACGGACAAACGCACAAGCTGCTGGCAGTGTTATCGCCTCGTTCGCACGGATACACTCATTGTGGATGATGCAACACAAAAGGCTTTCTGTGGTAGCAAATGCCGATCCACTTTTGTCCACGAGTACGCGAGACTGTATGCAACCAAAGACGCACGGCCAGCGTAAAATCCGCATAACGAAATTGGTGATATTCAAACCCGAATTACTTCAAATATAAAATACGGACCATCAAAAAAAAAAGAAGAGACTTGTATTATTTTTTCCCCAGTTATGTTGTGTGATGACGTGTTGGTGAGTGGTGGTGCGTTGCTGCTGTAGTAGTAGTAGAAAACACCTCGGTGGCTTTTCCAGTAGGTTTCTTGCCCGCAGTGGTACATAGCACGACAGACGAGATGCGCTTGACCATCGCACGGTCCATGACGTCAAACGCGTTCTCTTCCGTATCTTCTCATCACCACACACCACCACAAATATTAAAATATCGGCTGGCAAAAAAGAAGAAGGAAAAAGCTTTGTCTTACCTTCTTCTTCATCGGCTTTTGCCGCTGCCGAAGGCCGTGTGAGTCCAGCGACAAAGTACCGCTCGCGTTTCTTGGCAGCGATCCGAATATTGTACGGGGAGGTGAAGTTTTCGAGAGAGACAAGCCCACCGTGTGGTGGTGCTGCTGAAGAGTCCTCGGCAGTTGCTCTAGCAGCCATCACTCGCTGTGGTGACGCATGCTTCCCTTTTGGTGTTGCCCCGTCGCCGTCCTGTGGCTGCTGCTGTTGCTCTTCATCGTCTTCATCTTCTGGGATCGTGGCCACACTGCCTTGATCTGGGTTGTTTCCGTCGCCGTTGCTGGCGGCGCGCATCAAGCGCGTCATCTCTTCACACGAATCGACAAGACACGTCTCGAGCGCATCCATATCGTCACTATTGACCGTCGCACTGGATACATTCTGTAAAATTTGCTGGAGCCCAATCTATTTATCATGCACAAAAAATAGGTTAAAAAAATGGAAAACGACAGCAATAACGCTACGTGCAGTTGTAGCTTCCATACTTTGATCGGGCGCACGCTTTGCTCCACAAACATATACTGGTCCACGACCGTCGCGAGCTGCCGTTCCACGCTGGAGATCTCCAGCTGCTTGGTCTCGATTTTTTGGGAAGTGCCACGCTTCGAAAGCGGGATATCTTCACGAGCCGCACTGCGTGCCTTGTTCTGATGGTAGAACAATACAAGTGAGAGACTCGGGGGTAATAATCAAGTGCTTCGATTGATCGAAAAACACACACAAAACGTACGATTTGTTCTCGCAGCATGGCGATCCGTTCGACCGCTTCGTCGTGTTTTGTGTCAAGTTCTTTTTTGAGCTCATCATGCGACAAACAAATGCGGATGATCTCTTCCGGGTCGATCGCATCGACCCGCGGGTCCACTCCGATCCGATGGAATGCCTCGCTGTGCATTTGCTCGATCGCCTCGTCGTGGAGCACACGGTCGCCGCTGTTGCTGCGGCGGTTCTTTAAAATGCTGACTGGTGACGTCGACTGGCGGCGAGGCACAGACGCTACGAGATCCACACCAGTATTATTTCCACCAGCAGTCGTGCTGTGCGATTGCTGGTAGTGGACATGGTGTCCTTGTCCTTGCGTGGGCGTCTGGTGGTGGTGATGGTGACTGTGGTCTCCACTGTGGGTGGCTGTCTTGGTGGTCACAGCTTGGAGCTGGTCATTGTAGTATTTCTCAAATTTGGTTTTTTCACGGGCCCATTTCAAGCGCAATGCGAGCTCACACTTGAATTTGCGCACATTCGTGGCCATGTCGGCCTTTTGCTGCGCGAGCCGGGACTGCTCTTGGCTCACAGCCTCGGCTGCGGCGATCTCTCGTTTTTGAAGCTCTTGGGTCTCGTTCGTGAGGTCCGTGAAGAGCTGCTTGAGCTGGTTGGTGGTCTGGCCAACTTCGATGCGTTCGTTCTACGCCGTAACATAGAGAGGAGTGACAGAGATCAATCAGCAGCATATCAGACCAAGAGCCACATCCAGAGAATCCAGAGAAGAGCGGGTGCGCACCAGCAGTCGCTTCTTGATATGGTCCAGGACAACCGTGCGTCGATGGACGACCAGCGCTTCCTTTGCTCGCCGTTGCAGCTTGCCCTCTAGTTCGTGGATATTGGTGTGTTTGGAATACACGGGCCGTCGTGAGATCGATGCGATGGGCTGCAAGCGGGTCGCGTCTTGTGGATCATCCTTGTGTAGGATTGGCGCCACGTGCTGCTGTTGGTGGTGGTGACCAGACAGCAATGAATACGTATCATTTTGCGATGATCCAGAGGTTGTTGGCTCGCCTAGGTCGTAGTGGAGCCCAAGCGCATCTGAATCTTTGAGCAGATCCTGCAATATCCGCTTGGCCTTTTCCACGTCGTCGCGTTTCTTGCCGACTGCAAACCGCAACTTGTCGCTTTCCGCACGTTTCTGTTCGACGACTTTGCGCACTTTGCTTTCTAAATCTCGGATCAGCTCGTCGCTGGAGGTGTTGGCCTTGTCTTTGGTCGGTTTAAACGTATTATTCGCGTTCGCTGCGAGGCTCCCACGTTGGGAGGAAACCGCAGCAATGGAAGTGTCGGCATTTGCAGACTGTGGACGAGAACGAGTGGCGCTTCCTCCTGTAGCACTAACAGTAGTAGCAGCACTAGTAGTAGTAGCACTTCGTGATGGAGTCGAAGGCGACGCAGTTGCTGTGCTGGGACGCATGGCAATATGCGAGTGAATTTGTGAGTGGTGTAGCCATGTGTCTCTTCGTGAATACTGTGGTGTATTGGTCGTTTTCACAATATATATTGTCGCATTCATTTTGTGTTCCAATAAAAATTGGAAAATGACAGCTGGCGCATCACCCTGGTTCCAGAACAGAACGTGGTTGAAGTTGGTCACTGAAGATCTCATGCGAACTTAACAGCACGAACGGACGAACTTTAGGACTTGCTTGCACAAAAAGTCCGCCGTGATCCTGAAGTGGAAGTTCGACTAAGTACGAATCCGTTGACCACACTCGACCAAACGACAAGGCACAAAGCAGCATACCAAGAGCTACAGTACCGTATCCACTGGACCGACACTTTTTCGCAAGGAGACTCAACGCCAAATCTGAGCCGCCGCTCTGGACTTGACTCGTCATCGGAGCGTCGAGAGAATCTGCGCGTTTGTGAGGACCACCAAATTCCTCATAGTCGTACGCGCTTCCTGTTTGACTCAGCCTCTACTTCACTCCCCATCGCACCGCGTGTTGAACGGAAGCACCCAACCAAATGGCCGCCAACGAGGCGCCAGAGATCGCCGAAGCGGCGTCTCCCCGCCACGGCGCTTCCACCACCACGACCACGAATGGCGCCACCATGTCAACGTTCCAGTCGTCTGCGCTGCGCTCGCAAAGCTCGGTGCAGCTCTACGGGTTCATTGAGCACTGCTTCAACCCGCCTCCATCGCCACCATCGGCGCTTTCTGGATCAGGCACCCTTAGCGATCCGCTGCTGCAAGAAGCGCTTGATGATACGGAGCTGCGTGTCAACGGGTACGAAACATTGCTCAACGCCTGCACCTCGGTGTTGTCGTGTATCCAAATCTTGCGCCGCATCATCCGCGAGTACGCCTACGGACGCATGGGCAGAGAGCTGCAGCATCTGTCACTCACCGTCGCATCCTTCGAGCGCGTCTTGTATACGTTTATCAAAGAAGAAATTCTCATGGCCTCCAAGAAATACAACCACCTTGACGCGCCTATTGATTTCCGTACCAAGACCGCATTGAAAGATATCATCCCATTGATCCCACGCGATGAACGGTACACGATCTTGTGTGGCGGCGTCGCGTCATTGCTTCGCCATGCGACGAAATCACTCAATGAAACGAGGCAAGTGCTGGAAGAGCTTCAATCCAGTTACGATCCAAGCTGGGAAAAACGGTGGTCGTTATCGTCCGTCGCGGTGCTCAGTTTTATGCTACTCGTGTATAAAAAGTTTGCAAAACGTACTTCTTTTCGTGATTTTGTGGAACGTTTATTCCCATCCAGACAAGCACTCAAGTATGGGCTGGTGGTCTTGATTTGTGCGGATTATTACAACCGTTTTGTGTACAAATTTTCCAATTTGAGACGTATTAAAATCCACCATTCCCGGGTTTTAATGGCACTTCGGTTGTTTTTGCTCTCCCAACATGTTTTACAACGTGCACGGCCTTTGACAAATGGCTCGGACCATCGGCTCTTGATTGATTCGCCTATGGAAAGCGACATTGATGATGATTTGAAAAACGCCACAGCGTTGCTCGTGGAGCGCGTGCCACTGCCGTCCGAGTACCATGACCGCTCGTCCGAGCCTATTGGACTCACGGCGTTTAAAGTGGGCACCAATGTATTGATCGCGTCCAGTGCCTTTGCGCATTCCGTGATTGGCCATAAGAATAAAAAACTGTTGGAATATTTGGGCCCACCATTGTTGATGCTCACGATCCCGTACTATGCGATCCGAGGCAATGAAGCCATGCGCAAGACCACGCGGATCTTGATCGATTCACCAAGCGTCGATGTCATCCGCATGGGCTGGCGGCTTTTTGGAGAATCGCGGTTGATCAAATTTGTCACGAAATTGCAATGCCCCAAAATTCCGGTTTTAGAAGAACATTTCGTGAAATTGGATGGCTCCGGATCGTCCCACACACGCCAAAATGATGATGACGTCGGTGTGTTGCTGTTTAGTGCACGTCCGCTGGAAGCGGTGCAAAAGGGTTCGTGGGACGGCGCGTGTGTGCCGCTGACTGGCCAAATGATTGCCTGTGGGCTACCCACGGCTCGCCCCGTGTTGCTGTACATCCACGGCGGCGGGTTCTTTGGCCGGTTTATCGCGAAAGATTACTTGAATCTCACGATTTGGGCGAGACGCCTTGGTGCCGTGATTGTCTACGTCGGTTCGTTTTATTTTTTTTATTTTTTTGTATTTTATCTGCCCAAGAATGATGTTTTAACATGGATTTACATATTGTTTACGTATGTAATAGACTATGGACTCGCGCCGGAAATGCAGTACCCAGATTCGCTCCACCAAAGTGTCGCTGTGTACAAGTGGATTCTGAGCGGAGGCCTGGGCTTTGTGCCCACTCGTATCGCTGTCTTTGGAGAAAGCGCCGGTACGTGTTTATCTCTCTAAAACATATTTTCTCCCAGAAAAAAACTCATTTATGAACATATTTATTTATTATATTAGGCGGTAACATGGCAGCAGCGCTGTGCGTGTTCTGTATCAAGAACGGGCTCAAGCTTCCTGATGGCAACGTGCTCATGTTTCCGGCACTCAACTTGCATTTGTCGCCGTCGCCATCTCGTTTTTTACACCAAAGCGACCCCGTTTTACCACGTGGCATCTTGGAATTGGCACTTAATTCGTACTACCCACACCACGGCCACTCCAACCAGTACAAGTACAATATCCACGACCCGATGGTCTCGCCTGGGCTTGCGGAAGACGGGCTTCTGGAGAAATTCCCACCCACGGCGCTCGTGGTGGGCGACTTGGACCCGCTCCTGGACGATAGTGTGGATTTTTACACCCGGCTTTCGTACTTGAAAGTGCCAGCAAGTTTAAAGATTTACCCAGGACTGAGCCATGGGTTTCTTATTTACGGAGATTTGGTGCCAGAAGCGCAAGTGGCCATTGATGAAACGTGCGATCGGGTGCAAAACTGGCTACGTTTGCGTTAAAAAGACAATAAAAAATACTTTTTTTTTTTTTTCCTATTTAGAAATGGTACAATGGCTCCTCCCCCAAAACCATACGAAGTAGTAATTCATATGAATTAGGACACCATCGTGAAAAATTCGGCGGTTGGACATCTTCCAAGTCTGTGAGATGCTAATTTACGGCTCGATTGAAGAAAATGACGGACTACCAAAGCTAACGTTAATTTGGTGTTGAAGCGATACTACGTATTAACAGTATCTTCTTGACGTTAAAATGCAATTAAATAAACTGATCACTACGCAGAGCCAAATGCAACACTCAAGAGCACGCTACCCAACTGCAGCGAATGTCGCACCGCTTAATCGCATTTGTCCTTCTCCCCAGTGAACAACGATTGCAGAGAAGAAGACCAGGCTGGCAATTGCCATGAGAAAAAACTCTCCAGGAACGATTCAACGAATCCACCCTCATCAGGCGTCCGGATATTCCACGAGCACATGGATCTCTTCTTTTTCTCGCTCAAAGTTGTTGCCAAAGTAGGCGTCGCCATAGAGGTCCCATGTCTCATTCAATAGCAGGTGGTCTTGCATGAGATTTTTGATTCGATCTGGAATCTTTTTTCGCCTTGAGTGCCTTGACATCGTCGTCTCGTGTCGCCCTCCCTCGCGAGATACAGCTTCAGCAGATCTGCATCAAAGTAGATCGAATTGGGCTTTTTCTCCTTAATCTTCTTCTTCAGATCTCCGACAGTCTCGCTGATGTTGATATCCACAGAGAAGACGCTCCCGAATCCAACCACCGCGCAGGACAGCGTCACCATCGTCGTGTTTCTTTTTGTTTGTGGAATGAGGGCAGAATTCCTTCTCTAAGCGCAATTCATACTCACAATTCATTCTGCAATTCACCAGTTGATTGAAAAGACTACCACTGATGTGGTCAATGATCTGCTGCGACACGTGCAGTCCCTGTCCCGTCGAGACAGAACTTGGGGAAGAAGTTGTTGTGTCCGTAGCTGCTGGTGTCCACCAGTCATCGTTGCAATGCGCCAGCAGCCACTGGACCATGTCAAGGTCGCCGCTTTCTGTCGCGGCAAGCACCAAACGGGCAGGCAGTCGCTGTGGATGGCGCGAGTGGATACGCTGCACGATGTCTACGGAGAACAGCCAGCTTCATCTCATCAAATGGCTGCTCGAACCAGGGTGCCGTACTCCTGCAGCCAACGATATGGTCCGTTAGCCAACGTCGCAGCTTCCGCTGGTGATTTAGACAATGGCTCCAAACTCAAAACCGCCCAGAAAGTTTTCAATTTGCGTACAATCAGGGACGCAGTGCAAGCTGGCCACTGGGGTATCGTGGCCTTTCTAGTGATCCATCGATCCGATGGGCTCACAGTCTGTGATCCCGACTCGGGCGACTCCAACTGTCTCCAAATGGCTCCACTACCATCGCACGGAAGGCTGCACCAATCAAGCGATGGTTTTTGCTGCCAAACGTGGTGACTTGACACACTTGAGTTTCTCCATCACACAGTCATCGTACTTAAGTGGGTATACTCAGTTCTGGGACGATATTTCACATTTCACATTTCATTTCTGATTTTCAACCCAACACCATATGAAAAAAAAATGGCAACAAGCGACCAATGGCAACGCCGCCCGGCGCCTCCACTCACGGCAATCACGAGTATCATCCGCACTGCTGCGCCGGCTCTGGAAGCGCTTGACCATGTCGTGCAGCTGCTGGATGCGCTACTGGATGGGACCGTCCACATTTCCCTGGCCACTGCGTCCGCGAGTGGCTGCATTCGATTGTTTGATCGCGTCTACCTCCATGCGGTGTACTCTCACCCAGCGATGGATGCCACGTTGCTGGAGTACAAGCTCTCACTGGCGTGGAAGGCAGCTATCCAGCATGGAAACTTGGAGATGGTCAAACGGATCCACACGGTCCACCCACAGCGGCTCACTATGAAACTCTACAGCATGGCCGCGTCGCAAGGAGACCTTTCCATGCTGCAATGGCTACTTGCACATCGCACCGATGGGCTTTGCACCATAGAAGATGATACTAGCGCAATCCGCAAGGTCCCATTCGAGATGAAGCAAGTCCCCCATTGTTGTTTACTCTCTTCGTACGACCGCGCATGTACCCAGAAGCAGTTCCATATCGTCCGCTGGTTTTACGAGAGTGGACCCCCATACCGTGTCGAACGGCCGTCTTGGTCGAAGCTTGGAGATGACGCCGCTGCGACTGACGATCTGGAAGTCGTGCAGTGGGTTTTTGCGCATATGCCAGACAGCTTCAGCCAGAGTGCGCTGGACAATGCGTCGCGTGGCGGCCATCTACATGTCGTCCGGTTTCTTGTGGCGAATTGCAAAGAACGATGCGCGAACTCGGCGGTGTACCATGCTCTGTTCAATGGCCACGATCATGTCGCTCAGTACTTGCGTGCACAGGAACTAGTCACCCTTTCGGTAGAGCCGATGTCTGTTGTGGTGGATGCGTTTGCTGCTGGACGCGAAGATCTACTGGAATCGGACTGGTTCCTCTCGCTGATCGATTGGCATGCGCAAGAATCTAGTGATACTCTGTACGCGGCGATGGTCACAGCCTGTGAATTTGGGCGATTGAGGATGGTGCAATGGCTCGTGGAGCACCACCAAATCTCGTGTCAAGGAACTGCACCCATGAACGCCGCAAAAAACGGCCATTGGCACATTATTGAGTGGATCCACAGCGCACGAGGCATAGGCAGAATTGTTCGCATCACTGAAATTGCCGCCGCGAATGGACACCTCACGATAGTGCAATGGGCGCACACGCATCGAAAAGTAGATCGCGTCGGGACAAATGCGATGGACTCGGCAGCTGCAAATGGCCACCTCGAAGTCGTCCAGTGGCTCCATGAAAATCGAAGCGAAGGGTGTCTGACACATGCGATGGATCATGCAGCCACGAACGGGCACCTCCACGTGGTCCAGTGGTTGCATCGCAACAGAACCGAAGGATGTACTTTCCTAGCGATGGACGGTGCGGCATCCAACGGCCACCTCCATGTTGTGCAGTGGCTCCATGAGAATCGCATGGAAGGCTGTACGACAAATGCAATGGACGACGCCGCATCCAACGGCCATCTAGAGATGGTCATGTGGCTCCACACACACCGCACTGAAGGGTGTACGACCAAGGCCATGGACTGTGGATCGTTACTGGTTTGCAAATGGCTCCATTTGCATCGCCACGAAGGATGTGATCCAGCATCTGCAACAGCGTTTGCGACCAAAAAAAGAAGCATCCCCAAGCTCATGTTTCTGCTTGAAAACTACTACGTGGACCAATACCCAGCGGAGGTTGCTGCCCAAGTTGCAGTGGATGGGCATTTGCCATTGCTCCAGTGGTTGCAGACCAAGTACCCACAGGAATTCGACACGGATGATCGCGTGCGCCAAGTTGCTGATGCTCAAAATCATGGCCATATCCTCAGCTGGTTGAACGATTTAGAGTGAACAAAGAGAGTTCGATACGAAGAGAGAGAGAAGGCAAGGTGACTACTGTAGCTACACTAAACTAAACAACAGTGCGTTCCAAGGAGACCATGGAAAAAAACAGCAAAAAAAATGAAATTGTATTATTCAGATGGGATCCGGTACAGGACATCGATGGCGGAATTGAACACCACAACCCTAGCGAGTCGTGGTTCATACCAAACGACAACGAGTTTTTCGCAGCGGCAGTCGGCTGCGATCCGCTCCATCACCACGGCAGTATCCTCCAGCGAAGGGACTCGACGAAAATCAATCAGACAGAAATCGCTCAATCCGAGCAAAGAATAGCGGCCACCAGTCTCAAATCGTGCAATGTGTTCGGACAAGTTGCTGGCGTCTTGCAACAACTCAATGCCCCATAAACTGCCGTCTCCTCCATGGATCGTGAAATCAATAAACCCACTGGATCCAAACAATGCACCTTCATCGACAGATGTCACAAAAGAACTCGGCGTGCACCGATAGGCAGCTTTGTAAAACTCCATTTGCCACACTTTTTCCAGAGGCATCATACCAGTCAACCCACTTCTTCTTTTCCTAATAAGCGTCTGGTGGATGCTTTCGTAGTCGATGGCTTGGACCACTCGAGTGACCATCTCCGGGAGGCTCTGGGGAGGGGCGACGTGAATTGGTCGAACGATTTCGCCAACGCGCATCTTGACAAAGAAGCGCCACATGACTGGCGACGAGAAATCGATTTGGCGTCTGTTTTGAGCCAAAATTCCCTTGCGAAGACTCTGCTCAACGATATCCGCATCGCCACAGCGTTCGAGCCGATCTAGCTCGTCCATGTCAAGCGTTTTCAACACGCTTACTGCACGCGTTGATGCCAGTGCGTCAAACAACGCACCATCATCGGGTTGGTACAGTGACCCACTTTGCAGCATGCAAGTCCACTCGTGCGGCGATGGGAGATCCCTCGCACTGCGTTGACGGGAGACGAAGACCTCATCGAGTGTATCAATAGCAGTCGCGCAAAGGCCGACATGGCCACCGGTGAGCTCCTCCAATGTCGAACAGAAATTCTCGATCGCAGCCGATGAGTCACCAAAGCACGCGATGCCCTTGAACCACCTGGTGACAAACTCGACGACTTCGACATGGCTAAAATCCAGCTGCTTGTTGCTCAATACAAGCTCATCGTTGAATTGGATGGAGAAACCGAGTCGCGAGTAGACGACGTCCAAGCCGTACGTGGCAAACATCAAGATGCGCACGTTGTACGCCGTGTTGCTCATAATATACTTGACAAATTCCCAAAACCCCGACGATTTGCGAGCGCTTGACGAGGAGGAAGAGGAACGGGTACCGTCTGGGTAGATTTCTTGCGTTTCATCCACCACCAAGTACACCACGTACCGCGTTTGCGTGGGGAGCGTCGCCACGGCGACTTGCCACTCCACCCCGCACTGGCGCTTGAAAGAATCCTCAAAACTCTCGTTTGTCGATACGGCCGAGAAATTGAACACCACCATTTTTTGCTTGTCCTGTGTGGATCTTTCCACCAGCGCACTGCTGACCAAGGTCGCCAACCACGATTTACCCGTCATCGGTGGGCTTTTGACGAGCAAAACGTGGGTTTTGTCCAGCCGACGAAGGATTTCCGTCGTCAGCGTCGCACGACGCAGTGTCCGTGGATCAGTCACATCAATACCTTCTCCTCCCACACTGATTAATGTACGTGTGCCAAACCAGACGACCTCTTGGTGTTGTAGAAGAGAAGAGCCGGCGGCACCCACCTCCTTCATGGTCGGAAGTACCACCAACACGTGGATCACCTTCTTTGTCGGCGCTTGTACAAACACTTCGCGGATCTTATCCGTTGGATCCAGCGTTTGGGCCAGTAGTAGTTGTCTGTGAATTTTGTCCGGGACTGCGCCAGTCTCCATGGCAACCACATCTTGATCGTTCGACGGCAACCAAGTGTCGCCGCCCTTCTTGGCCAAGTACAGCTTCAGTTGGCGCGCAGCACCCGTGATCTTGAGCGGCTTCTTCGCCTTGATCAATGCCTTCAAGTCCCCCACTGACTCACTTGCAGCAATCTCCACAGGGAATGGGCTTCCTGCTGCTCCAACCAACACACAGAACAGCTTCATGGTCATTATCTTTCCTCTTTCAAAGCTCCGTGGACGGTGGTAAAAAATAAAAACGAAATATTGCGTAACTGGTATTTTTACCGTCAAGAAAAGAGCATCGCCACCCATCAACTAGACAAGTCTCTGGTCTTGGAGCCACTTTAGAATGTGGATACGGCGCTCCCCACGCGCAAACTTATACACGAGTCGACCATCAAATTTGTCTGGATACCGCTGGTAGAGCCATTGCAAAATGGGTAAATGGCCAGTGTTGGCTACGACATAAAAGGCTTCACGAGAACATCCTTCTGTGCGATGGTTGTACAAAAACTCGAGCGTGGCCAAGTCCCCACGTAATGCAGCGTTATCCATCGCACTGGTCTTGAAAACCCCTTGGTATTGTGGATGCCAGTGGAGCCATTGGAGAACAATCGGGGAACAATCGGTGCCGCATTTTCGATGGTGTCCTCTGAGCAGCCTTCTGTGCGATGCGTGTGGAGCCAAATGACCATTTCCAAATGCCCATTGGAAGCAGCACAGTGCATCGCGAACTTGGTGCACCCTTCTTCTGTGTAAGTCGCGTGGAGCCATTGGACTACGTCCAAATGGCCATTGCCAGCCGCGCCGTCCATCGCTCTTGTTGAACATCCCTCGGTGCGGTTTCGATGGAGCCACTTGACCATCTCCAAGTGACCGCTAATGGCCGCACCATCCATGGCTGCGGTCGTACAGCCCTCCGTACGGTTCGCATGGAGCCATTGGGCTACGTGCAAGTGGCCATTTTTCGCGGCCTCGTTCATCGCCTTGGTCGTGCAGCCTTCTTCTGGTCGGTTGTCATGGAGCCACTGGACAACTTCCAGCTTTCCCGCTTGAGCAGCGTCATCCATAGCATCACTGTGCCACACGCCACAACCTGCCTGATGGATCCACTCCAGGATATGGAGATGTCCACTCGTTGCTGCCGCGTGGGTCTTGTCCACGCTGCACGTGATCTTGTGATGTTCTACAATCCACTGCACGACCTGGAGATGGCCCTTCGCACAGGCAGCGCCCAGTGCCAGCATTTGGGTGTTGGCGTCTTTCATCGCGTACTGGTCCGACTGCAGAAGATCCAGTCGACCTGCCAGCGCGGCCTCTTTGCTCCATCGTCCTATCGGGTGGAATTTTTCGTCGGGTAGAAATCCGCTCGCCAATAGAGCGTCATGGATCATACTGTAGCGACCAGCGATCGCATGGTGGACAGCTGCACTTGTGAACCCTTCAGAACGATTCGCTAGCAGAAACTGGACGATATCCAAATGGCCTGCTCGTGCCGCCTCGTCCAGGGTATACTGGCTAAAGCTTGCTGGAACGTTCTGGATATGGAGCTAAATGACAAAATGAAGATCGCCTGAAGAGCACGCCAAATCACTTGCACGCAAGTGGCACTTGACGGCATCGTATCCGTTTTGCAAAAGCCATTTGACAACTTGGACATGCTTGTTCTTGATCGCGCCTTCGTACGCATCTTTCAAGCAACAGCTTTGTGCTCGTATGTGCACTGTCGCGTCCATACTATTAGCAGATATGCCGCCGTTGGATTCTGGAGTACACAGGCCGTCAAAGCGGTGTGCTGGGAGCCACTGGAGCATACGCAAATCGCCATTGCCTGCTGCGATTGGAAGGAATCGCACAGGAAGCCGCTGCGGGTGGAGCAAGTGGATGCGCTGGACGATCCCCATGTGGCCATGCGCCACAGAGGCTCGCATAGCCTGGGCGAGCTTGTATTGCAAAAGACACGCGTCCGCGGGCGTTGGTGTTTGCTGCTCTGTCGGCATGAAAGTGTGCGCGTAGACGCGGTCAAAGAGGCGAACGCAGCCATTTGTAGCAGCCTTCTCAAGCGAAAACTGCACCGAACTGTCCAGTAGCGTGTCGATGAGATGAGTAACGTGGTTCAACGCAAGCAGTTCCGGCGCCTTGGCGCGAAAGACGCATGGAATCGCCGTGAGCAGAGTGGTAGTTTCGTCGTCGCCGCGTGCATCGAATTTGTTTCCCAACTTCCGGAATTATCTCGAATCAGTATGTTTCTGACTGGTACTTACAGTACCATGTCAAATAGAAGGTCGGCAAGTTCACTGCGAAAAGAAATCCGAACATACTAGTATTGATTGAAGCCACCACGATCGATGGCGAGCTGGCAAGACGACGAAGCGCTCTTGTTCACAACGATCACCTGCGTCTTGCGTGCCGATGCACCAGCTGTGACCTCGATCGACAACGTCTTGCGCCCCATTGACGCATTTCTGGACTCGTCGGTGCTCCTCCCGCTCCATCAAGTCGCGGCAACTGGCTGCGTTCGATTCTTTGGCCATGTGTACCACCGTGTCTTCTCGACGAAACAGCAACCGCCGATGGACGTGCATCACCGCGAATACAGGCTGAGCATGGCGGTAAAGGCAGCGGTGATGCTTGGGCACATCGCGATCGTCCAGCGCATCCACTCGCTCCACCCACAGCGGCTGCCCGTTCGGCTGCTGCTCCTAGCGACAGCAAGATGACACTTGCCACTGTTTCAATGCCTACTAGCGCATTGCGTCGACGACGTCTGTACTCCCAATTGGCATGCCAAGCCACTGCACGAAACATCGTATTCGAGGTGGTGTTGTCTTCGGAAGGCGGGTCGAACTGCGATTAAAAGCAAACACTTCCTATCGTCAAGTGGATATTCGTGAATGGGTGTGATCTGTTCCACTGGTACCACAAGACAGGCGACGTGGCCGTTTGCGCTGGCGATCTGGGAATGATCAAGTTGCTTCCGTATCGAAACAAGTACACGAGCATCAGTATCGATGCAATCGCGTATGCTGCAAAGGGTGGCAATGCGCATGTCGTGGCATTTTTGCTGGCCCATCGAAACGATGGGTTCACACGAGTCGCAGTTGGCAACGCGCTTCTTGGCGGGTACAATGAAATCCACGAGATGCTTCGCAACAGTGGTTTGCTCACAAAGGACGAGTTCGAAGACTTGGGCATTTGTGGCGCGCAGGCAGCAGAAGCCGGCCGTCTGGATCTGCTTTAGTGCGACCAGTTTGTGATGAAAGAAGACAGCACACGAATAGCTGCAATACGCAAGGCGTGTGCAAATGGCCATACCCATGTTGCACAATGGCTTGTGGACCATTACCAGATGACTTGTGATCAAGATGCGGTCACAGCGGCCGCAAGCCAGGGCCATCGCCATATCTTGGTGTGGATCCGTACCCTAAATGGTGGCACTTGGACCACAAATGCCATGGACGAAGCGGCACGCAATGGCCACTTGGACATTGTCCAATGGCTCCACACCATATGCCCAGAAGGTTGTACAGCGCAAGCGATGGACGGTCTGCGAATGGCCACTTGGAGATTGTGATCTGGCTCCACACAAATCGAACAGAAGGATGTTCAAGCGATGCGATGGACGGAGCGACGCCAAGTGTTTTGAAATGGCTCCATTCCAACCGCCACGAAGGTTGAACAAAAGGCGCCATGGATACCGCTGCCTCACGTGGCGACTGGGCGATGCCTCAGTTTCTCCATACAAATCGCACGGAAGGATACTCTTCAAAAGCCGCCGAGCATGCAGCCAGCAAAGGCCCATTTGTCCATTGTTCAATGGCTTTACAAATCGTATCCATATCACCAAATGGCACGTGGATACACATCTTGTCGTCGAAATTTTGAGGCTATTCTAGTGTCAATAGTACAAAGTATTACTCAACTACTACTGGTACACTATATCACAATTGGCGCCGCCCGTCTCTCAACGTTGCGTACTGCGTGGTGGTGGTAGAGGCCGTGGAAACTCGTCTGGTCGATTCGCATAGAGCCATTCAACAACGCCATGTTGGTGTGCTCCAGTAGCACAGCACATGGCCCACTGGTGCCAGTCGCCACAGGCTTGAGCATGGACCCACTCCAGAATATCAACATGCCCATTCCTGGCAGCCAGCGCGACGGCGTCGGGATTACACTTGATACGGTAATGGTCGATGAGCCACTTGACAACGTGGAGGTGGCCACTCTCGCAGGCCATTTTCATCGCCGAGTGCTGGTACTGGTCGTTTGGCTCACGCATCGCGTACTGGTCCGATTGGAGAAGATCCAGTCGCCCCTGCGAGGCCACTTGTGGCGCCCAACAACTCAAGTCGGAAAACGCGTCGTCTTTCAAAACCTGGCTTCCACGAAGCAATTGGTAAAGCTTGTTGTATCCGCCAACCACTGCATGGTTCACCGCTGCTGTCGTGAATCCTTCCAGGCGATTGGCTAGTAAGTATTCGACCACGGCCAAGTGGCCTCCAAGGCAGGCATCGTCGATGGCCTGGACGCTAAAGCTTTCTGGAATTTGCTCGGTATGGAGCCACTGGACCATTTCCAAATCACCCATGGAAGCTGCAACGTCACCAGCTTTAGTATCGTCTTTAAAAATCGTGTAGTCCCTGTAGCCAATCGAGAGAAGCCACCTGACGACATGGAGGTGCTTGTTCTCCACGGCACACTTGTACGGTTCATCGAGGACCCGTCGTGACGCTTCATTAATGTACCAACACTTCGATGTTGCGATAAGGTCAGCAAATGTGAAGGATTCGGCATCCTCCGAGCTGGAGCGGCAGAATTCGTTCTTGCGATGCTCCAGCAGACACTTCAACATGGGCAGATCGCCATTCGCTGCGGCGACGGGGAGCACGCGCACAGGCAGCTGCTGTGGGTGGAGAGCGTGCACACGCTTGACGATCGCCAAATGGCCATTGCTCACAGCATTTTTCATGGCCTTGCCCAACTTGAACACCACCACACAAGGCTCTATCGGTGGACGCGCCGTCATCACGACTCGGTCGTACACGCGATCAAAGAGCCGAACCGATCCATTTGCCGCTGCGCGTTCGAGAGAGAACGACTCGGAGATATCCAGCAGCTCATCCAGCAGGTGTACTACGTGGTCAAGCGCAAGCACTGGCGGTGACTTGCGGCGAAGCACGCAAGCGATCGATGCCGACAGAGGGATCTCCGGTGGTCTGCTTGCTGCCATCTTGATGTTGGAAAATGCAGTCCAGATGTGAACCCATGGATACCAAGGTAACATAAACGCGGCGCATGATTTGTCTGTAAAGACAAGAGTTATACAGTACGCTTGGGTCCACTAATCGAAGGATATTTTACATTAAATGTAAAATATCCTTCGATTAGTAGACACTGGCAAACACAACTTGTTTTATCGATTAAACCTCGAAACCAAACCAAGGGCACCACGGTGTAGAGCGCGATTTCCTCTATCTTGTGGACTTTTCAGCATCCAGAAAACGTTTCTTGGCGCGAAAATATGAAGTTTTCGCTGGGCCACCTCGATCGGTTCCAAAATTTGCCAACATTTTTTTTTACTCCGACTTGTGCAGATTTTTTTTTTCTTTCCAGTGGTTCTAAAATTACTCAAATCTGAGCGCTTAAACGTGTGTTTTTCAAAATGTTCATAAATTTTGGCAACAGCAGTTGGCTCGATTGGTCAGATTTCGTTGCCCCTTTCCCATAAGTTGGGTTTTTCAGCAAATTATGACACCAATTTTCAAACGGCTCTAGCGAAAAACCTCAAAAAGGCCGTAAGGATACTTTTGACAACCAGTGTCTCATTTTCAACCCAACACCACTTGAAGAAACATGGCAACAAGCGATCAACGGCGACGCCATGCGCCTCCGCTCACGGCCATCACGACTGTAATTCGCACCGCTGCGCCGGCACTGGAAGCGCTTGACCATGTCATGCAGCTACTGGATGAGCTGCTGGATGGGACCGTGCTTGTGTCGTTGAAAATCGCGTCCGCGAGTGGCTGCATTCGATTGTTTGACCGCGTCTACCTCCATGCGCTTTACTCTCAGCCAGTGATGGATGCCATGTTGCGCGAATACAAACTTACACTGGCATTGGAGGCGACTATCCAGCGTGGGGACTTGGAGATGGTCAAACGGATCTATACGCTTCACCCACAGCGGTTCAGAATGAAACTGCACGGAGTCACCGTGCTGAGAGGAGACCTTCCCATGCTGCAATGGCTGCTTGCACATCGCACCGATGGCAATTGTACCCCAGAGGAAGATGATGATGAACGGATCCGCGAGGTGCCAATTGATATGGAGCAAGTCCCCCATTGTTGTCTTCTCGATGCGTATGATCGCGCGTGTACCAAGAAGCAGTTCCACATCGTGCGTTGGTTGTATGAGAGTGATGCTCAGTACCGTGTCAAACGGCCATCATGGGCGAAGCTTGGAGATGACGCCGCTGAGACTGGCGATCTGGAACTCGTCCAGTGGGTCTTTGCGCATATGCCAAACAGCTTCAGCCAGAGTGCGCTGGACAATGCGGCACGTGGCGGTCATCTAGACGTCGTCCAGTTTCTTGCAGAAAATCGCAAAGAACGATGGGCAGATTCGGCGGTATACTACGCTTTGTTCAATGGCCACGATCATGTCGCGCAGTACTTGCGTGCACAAGAACTGGTGATCGAAACGCCCAAGCCAAAGTCTCTTTTGCTGGATGCGTTTGCTGCTGGACGCGACGATTTGCTGGAATCGGACTGGTTCCTCTCGCTGGTTCAGTGGTACGCGAAAAAGTCCAAGGCGACTTTAAATATCGCAATGACCACGTCATGTGAATTTGGCCAGCTGGAAATGGCCCAATGGCTCGTGGAACTCTACAAGCTTTCGTGGCAAAAAGATGCATTGTTGAAGGCAGCAAGTAACGGTCATTTGCCCATTTTGGAATGGGCCCACAACACAAACGCATGTACTACGTGGGGTGGTCGGGTCATGCAGAAAGCTTCTGAGAACGGACACCTTGCTATCGTGGAATGGCTCCACAGGAATCGAACTGAAAGCTGCGGAACAACTGCGATGGACTTGGCCGCCAGGTTTGGCCACCTGGAAGTCGTCCAGTGGCTCCACGAGAATCGCACAGAAGGGTGTACGACTTCGGCGATGGATCGCGCATCTGCCAGAGGCCACCTCCATGTGGTCCAGTGGTTACATGGTAACCGACAGGAAGGCTGTACCCATGTCGCTATGGACCACGCGGCCTCCAACGGCCACCTCCGCGTTGTGCAGTGGCTCCATGCGAATCGCATGGAAGGATGTACCACAAATGCAATGGACGACGCAGCCATCAAAGGTCGGTTGGAGATGGTCATGTGGCTCCACACCCACCGCACAGAAGGTTGTACGACCAAAGCCATGGACTCGGGGTCGTTTCTTGTAGTCCAATGGCTCCATTCCCATCGCCACGAAGGATGTGACCCAACGGCTGCGATCGAGGACGCGCTCAAGAGAGGCAGTTTCGTCAAGCTCAAGTTTGTGCTGGAAAACTATGTGGACCAATGCTCTTCGCATCTGGGCGGCCAAGTCGCAGCGACTGGCCATTTGCCGATGCTCCAGTGGTTGGACAGTAGCTACCCACAGACTGTCGACAGGAAAAGCCTGCGCCGAATTGCCTTTTTTGGAAGGCACGACCATATTATCAGCTGGTTGGACAGTTTAGTTAGAAACAAATAAAATAAACAATTCGTGATAAAAAAAATCGGAGTAAATCGAAGGAAGAATGGCAAGATGACCAGGCACTACCAGAATGTTCTGGTGATGATGTTCTATCGTTCCTTCTGTATGCATGTCATACCTTCCCATTCGTCGCGTTCTCAATCTCCACAGAGACAGCACTGGTCTCCCAGGCACGCGCACGGTCCAGTTCCACACGCTCACGCAGTGTGACCCTTTCTAAATACGACTCGAACGATGCTAATTCTTTCTTCCGTGGTGATAAATCGTATTTTTCTTTGCGAAATTTCAGTCGATTCTCTGCGTATTCAATCGCTTCCGCACGTTCTTGTCTCACTGCCAAAACTTGGTCATTACTTGTGAGCTGCTCGTCTTCTTTTTGGTCCCGTTGCTTTTGCACCCATTTTTCGTAAAAATCATCTAAAAGTGAATAATACATGGACAAATTGGCCATTTCTTGGGACTGTAAATAGTTTTTTTCACGGGCCATGCGTCTCAGAGTGTTTTTGGTTCGCCGTCGTTCATGGGTCTCTAGTTGCGTTGGTAGCGTCAGTGTCAAGTACGGCATTTTGTGGTCGCTTTTACCATTGGTCGTGAATGGCAAGTGGTCTTTGTGGCACTTGTGGAGATCCACAAAGCGGTGCCGCGCCTGGGTCTCCCCACGTACAAAGGCGCCTTCATACCAGAAGTCCCAGTCTTCTCCTTCCTGTTCTCCTTGCTGCTCCTCATCGTTTTGCTGCTGTAGAGAACGCTGTTCTGGTGCGCTAGCCTCGTGTGCTTTGATATAGCAGTCACCACGACCTGTCATGGTATTTTCAAACCAAAAACCGACATGTTTACACTTTTGGCCATCAAAATACGACGTCCCACGACCTGATTTCACGCCATTTTCGAAATATCCATCGTATGTATCGCCATTGCGGTCTTTGATTTGCCCATGGCCATGTAATTCGCCCAACTCAAAGCGTCCTTTTTGTAAAGTACCATCCACAAACTGGCGAGAACAGTACTCGCCATCCAAAACACCTTCTTCAAAGTATCCTTCCTCGACGACACCAGTGGACGACGTGTATTTTCCCCAGCCAGTGATTTTGCCATCGGTCATCTCACCTTCATAGCTGGCGCCATCGGGGAACGTCACTGTCATCCGGTCGCCATGCTCCAAGCCGCCACAAAAATCGTCGCCGTTCAAAAGAGACGGCTGGTAGAATGTATTTTGGCACTTTTTCGAGTACTTGTACTTGCGTGTTTGCCGCTCAAATGTGCCGGAAGCAGTCGTGCCTTTGCCGTACACCAATTTGGCTTTGCCTTGTCGCTGATTGTGGTTAAACTCGCCATCGTAGATGCCAACGTTTGTGTACTCTTGTCCATGGCCGTGTTTTTCGCCCATGCGCCACTGGCCAGTGTACATGGCGCCAATCGACGAGATATGGAACGCGTCGTCCCACGGATCCAGCACTGGCGGCGTGGGCTCGCCAGGGGTAGTAGCGCTACCATCCGCCAGGACTTCCAGCCGGTCTCCGTCGCCGTGGCGGAGTCTTTTCAGCCGAACCGCTCGCATGTTGATCTCTTTCTTCATGTCCTGGACACTGATAATCTCATTTTCCACTTGGTCGTCTTCCACAAAAGCATGCGGCGTGGGCCGCGTCTGCACCAGACACACATAGTTCCAGTCGTACTTGGCCAGCGCGACGCTGATCAGATCATCGCCCCGTGGGCTCAAAAAAGAAATGGTCCAGCTTCTCGTTTCGGATCGCTTTTTGTACTGGTCCATGGACTCGTCCTTGTCATTTGCTGCGAGACTTGTAGGCTTATCGATCGGCAGCGGCGTCAAGACGAGCGGCTCGGTCATCAAGAGCTTCTCCATACGGCGCTTTTTCTTGGTCAACGCATCGAGTTCGTGGTCGTATTTCGCCGAATGACTTCCCATCGCATCGGACAATTTTTTGCGCATCTCGGCTTGTTGTTCTGGGGATCCGTCCACATCAATAGAAGGCAGCGCACCCATTTTCTGCTTGAGTGCGACACGTTTCTTTTCTGCCGTTGCGATCTGTTGCTTCACAAGGACAAGCGACTCATACTCTTGCGCAATGCCAAACAAAAGCCACGTGCGTAGATCGATTTCTTCACACTCTTTCGGTACACTTGACAAGACAAGCACCGTGCCGCCCGTGTACATTTTATCCTGGAGATCATCCTGTGGTGGCGGCTCTTGCCGCTCATGGATGATGTAGAACCATTTCTCTTTGCTTGTCGGTGGTAACACCTGGACCATCCAGTCTTTTGGCCAAATCACATCTACAGTTACAGAGAAACCACAAACGAAAGGTGAGCTTTTTTGTTATGGGAAATATGAGATTGTATCCCGTACTTCCGAACGAGTCTTTGAGCAGCGCGGCGTTGCAGTTAAAGAGCGCATTGAGACGGTTGCTATCGTATAGAAAAAATCATTTTTCGTATGAGGAAATCATCACAATGCCATAATAAACCACAGTGGGAACGCCCCTCTCACATGGTAAAGCTGGAACGCAACAGGCGTTGGAACGTGTGGTCACTGGGCGTCTTGCAATTTGGATCGTACAGCGCGACCATGATATGGTCCTCTTTCATTTCTGCGACCATCTTGCCCGTCCTTGGGTGCATGACCATCTTGCCTGTAGGCATCGCCATCGTGACCAAAGTGTGTTCGCACTCCTTCTTTGCGCTTTTTTTTTTTTCTTTTTCGATTTGCTTCAAAGAGTTGAAGTGACTGTTGACGACAATAGAGATCCATTTCTTAACGACATTTCTATTTCTTATTCGGACTTCGCCTGGATTGAATTGGTCGTTCGCGCCAAGGCGCCAAGCGTTCTTGGCATGGACCACGTCATGCAGCTACTTGATACGCTGTTAGATGTGTCCGTGCGGATGTCGCTCGACAGAGCCTCAGCGAGCGGCTCCAACCGCTTGGCCGAACAGGTCTACAATCGGGTTGTCATCGCCAATAATGCCACTCTACCTCCGCGCGATGCGCACCTTCTCCACCACCAGCTAGGGAGCGCTTTATCAGGCGCTGTGGCGCGTGGCCACATGGCTCTCGTGCTGCGTATCCACGAGCTCCACCCACATCGGTTGTCCGTGCGATTGCTACCACTCGCGGCTGCCAATGGCGATCTGCGCATGCTCCAGTGGCTGTTGGCGCATCGCACAGATGACTTTTGTACACCGTTGGATATTGCCAGTGACGAGACATCGTCTTCATCATCAACGACTCGCAACGGGTTGCTTTCTTGCTGTTTGCGAGATGCGTATGATTGCGCGAACAGGGCAAAGCACTTCCGTATCATCAAGTGGCTCCTGGAGAACGGGTACGATGGCTTCCGCTCTGAGAACGACGCGCAAGGTGATGCAGCAGCTGGGGTGGGCGACATGGAGATGGTCAAGTGGTTCCATGACGAGAACTATCCTGGCTGTTTCACAACCGAGGCAATCGATCAGGCTGCGAGAGGCGGCTACGCAGATATTGTGGTGTATCTTCTAGCCAATCGATCCGAAGGCTTCACATGGGCAGCAATCCATTATGCTGTTGCCGGCGGTCACGATGAGATCCATCAATTGGTTGTTTCGAGTGGGAGGCAACAGCAACAAGAAGAAGAAAGTGAAGAAGGAGTGGTCCAAGATATGGAACGATGGGCTCCAGATGCAGCACATCGTGGGTGTTTGGAACTGCTTCAGACGCCACAGTACACCATGAAAGATCCACAGATCCTCACTTGTGCGATCCACAATGCATGCGCAAGCGGCCATCTGAATGTAGTTCAGTGGCTTGTGAATGAGTACACAGTCACTTGTCCACGAGGCGCTATCGCTGACGCAGCACGTGGCGGACATGTCCACGTCCTCGAGTGGATCAACCACCACGAGCAACCAAACGCCACCAAATGGGGCGTAGACCCGATGGATGGCGCTGCACAACGAGGACTTTTAGCAACAGTCCAATGGCTCCACGCAAACCGCCAAGACGGCTGTTCAGCGAATGCGATGGACCGAGCAGCTGGCCATGGCCATGTGCATGTTGTCCAGTGGCTCCACGAGCATCGCACCCAAGGCTGCACGACAAATGCCATGGACGACGCCGCCGCACGAGGCCATTTGGACGTGGTCAAATTGCTCCACGCCAACCGCACCGAAGGCTGCACAAAGCGTGCGATCGATGCAGCGGCTGCCTCAAACCACCAACACGTCGTCGAATGGCTCCATGAGAACCGTACCGAAGGATTTTCAAGCCACGCGATCACTGACGCGGCTGCAAATGGCCACTTGGAAATGTTTATTTGGCTCGATACCAACAGCACAGAGCGCTGGATGAGTGGCCGAAAGTTGAGTGCGGTGGCGCCTAGTGTGCTGAAATGGGTCCATTTCAATCGACCGTCTTTTTACTGGGTGGGGGCAGCCTGGACTCTTGCGGCTGGTCGTGGCGATGTCGCGACGCTCGAGTTTCTGCGCGAGCATGATACAGAAGATTCATGTTTGTACAACGCAGCTGTCGAAGTCCATGTGAACGGCCATTGGCCTCTTTTGGAATGGTTCCGCAAGTGGTATCCAGCGTTTTTCGAGCAAGGATTTGTGCCTTGTCCATGACCGTTTTCATGTTAGAGGGAGGCTCCCTCAGGGGTTCTGTTCTCTACCTGGCTCACCGAGCGGACTGCAACGTCGACATCTAGGTCACCTTCAACTCCAAATGTGCTTCAAAGAATTGTTTCTTAAATTTTCTCATTGTTGTATTTGCCAGTAGGTACTTCATATATATTTTCTCAAAACACTTCACTTCGAAAATCAAATACGACTCCTTTTTTGGTGGTGTCCATGTTGAAAGTCGCACATCCATCGTGGATGGCCTTTCCCATGGGTTTCGGCCCACAGAAAAAAACGCCAATCTCTTCTTTTTCAGGATTTGCATTCACTCCCACGCGATCAAAAACAGGATCGCGACTTGGCCTGCGCCGTCGCCGAGTGGCTTCCATCGTGCCAGGCTGACTCTGCACCTGATGGTCGTGTTCGTCTTGTTCTTGCTGGCGCTGTTGCTGCTGCTGCTGTGCTATCTTGTGTAGTTCTTGGCTCCATTCGGGCCGTCCAAAATGAGTCGTGTGCTTGGTCGCCAAGCCGGAGACAATATCCTGACCTTCGGTAGCATGGATAAACGTCTGCAGCACTCGCAGTGGTGCAATTTGTGCTTCGTCTTTGAGTGGCGAGTAGTAGTTGTGGATCTCCAAACGGCCGTCACAGTCTAGCTCACTCAGTTGGTTCATCGTCTCTGTAAACCACGTGAGTGCCTCTTGCTCTCGTGTGATCCAGTAAAAATGGATCTTTTGAAGTTGGAAATGCCTTGGAAGGTTCACAGCCTGGCAACATGGACACTTGTACGTTTGCCACTGGTGGACAATGCTTCTCAAAATGGACGCAAACGGCGTCACGCCGATGCCAGCGCCGACAAACACCACGGTTTTGTATCGTAAAAACTCTTGAGACGGAGCACCGATGGGCCCATCAATGTACACACTTGGGTACAGTTGTTGACACAATCCATCGTGGGCTTCCAGGTCCAGTGGGTCACCTGTGGAAATTTGCCGCTTGAGCTGCCTGAGAACTGCGTGCAATGCCCCTGTCCAATCGCCTGCGTTTCTCACGTGGATGCTCAAACAATTATCCTCTGGAGCCGAGGAGATTGTGAACGGATGCCACTCAAACCACGAGATCACAGGGATGTTGATGTACATGTACATACCTGGCTGAAAATGGAATTTCAAAGGTTTTTCAAGAAAAATCGCCACGGTATCTTTGGAGAAGTGGACGTCCATGATACTTGTCTGACCTGAGACGGCGGCTCGTCGGCGATACGATTTCTCGATCAAGTAGATTGCGCATGGTGGAAGAACCCAATAGAACGCTTGTGGTGGCTGCACCCACATGGCCAGCCCATGGACAAGGATGAGCAGCAAAAACGGGATAAAAAACAAATGCGTGACCCAAAACGCATTGAAATTGACTCTTCGCACACTGGTGATGGTGAGAGGCGCCGCAACCATAGCGATGACCAGCATGGTCAGCCCGGTCCACATTGGGATCCGTTCCATCAGTTCTGGCACGCTTTCGTGTCGTACAAAACCCAGATGAACATACTTGGATTGCTGCCACAGTGTGTCTGACACACTACGTAGATAGTACACGATGCAGACCCACGCGATGGTATGGCCAAGTGACGCGAGCAAGAGCACGGCACCACAGATCTTGTGGAAGTCAATGTGTTTGTCGATGGGAACACGTGACGAAATGGCTTGAAACTGGCGAGCAAAAGTCACGAAATTGCGACACATCGGCAGCAGTAAGAACAGTGTATCGACCATGATGACTTGGGCAAATCCCTTGGCGATCCGTGGCCAAAACCCGACCGCTGAATCGTACGGGATGTACGCCGCCTTCACGACGAACGCGCTGGTCAAAACCACAAAGTAGGCGGTCAGCCAGTGGATCTCAGTTGCATGCTTGTTGTACCACCTGGAGATTCTTTGTCGCCACGAAGTGCGGTTGTTAGCGCTTTTGGCGTTCGCGTCATGGTGGCCCTGGAAATGCAATGGTTGGCTTGCTGGCGATGTGATGGTGTGGCCAAAGGCCAGGCAGAATTGATGGTACGTCATGGTGTTTGCGCTTGTCGGGAAGAGCTTGCTCGTGACCTCGTCCACAGGCAAGTCGCCATACCACTGCACATTGTTGACCAACAGTGTGGCCTCCATGAACGCGACGACACCAGACTTTGTCAATACGCCTTGTTTGTCCGTGTCAAACAAGTCGAAAAGGAAGCGGCACTTGGCGTCCACATGGAGGCTGGATCCACGAACCGCGTCGATCAAGACCGCCAAGGACTCGCGCGGCAGTGAAGCGCCGGTACCTAACGGCATTGACATGGAACTGCTCTCCAAGATAGGGTAGTCGTCCAAGCTGGGATTGGGAGTCGTCATCTCGTTTTGTGCCGCCACATAGTAGTCGTCGCTCGGCGTTGCGCAGTCCTGGCGGATAACGGGCATGAAACAAGAAGCCGGGACTTGAGTGTCTCTTATAAAAATTGGCTTGGTGAAGTAATCACGGCTCACACAGAGCGAGCTTTTGAGCAAATACTCTCGCAATTGATGGAGTTCATTCAGGTCGACGGCTCGGCTCGCTCGAACGGGTAGCGTTGGCGTCGGTGTCGCTTGCGTACTCACTCGGGGTACCTGTGGTTTACTTGGAAGTGGGCGATCGCCTGACGGTGACGATGATGTATTGCTAGGGAGCGACAACGTACTGGATCGATCCACACGGCAGGTATCCTGACTGGGAGACATCGCCGTGAACGCTGTCGTCGTGTCTGGAGATCGACACTCGTCTGGGCTTTCATGGTGACGGTGGAAGAGCATCAGGCTTGAGAAGGTGCTCGACAAGTAATTGTCATCAATGGGTTGTCGTCCTCAAAAAAGAAAATCTGAAATGAAAGATCTGTATCCACTGGTACGCGCATCAGCATTGGCGTGTGTCTTGGCTGCTGTGTTCCCCTTTAGTACTGTGTTATCTCGAGACACGACGCACGTGCCTAGACTTGCCGTGAGACGATAGCGACATGGACACACGACGTACAGTAACTTGAGCATTCGTGCGTTTAAAAGAGCCGTCTTGTTCTGTCGACACTGTTTTTTTTTTTACTTGAAGACAATGACTTCAACTTGCACCAAGTGGCCAAATAACTTTCTTTCGCGTGGCGACAATACGCGCAGCTAAAAGAACAGTGGCGTATTTTGTTTTCGTCTCATTTTGGTTTTTTTTTTTCCATTTCCCGCACTGTGCTGTTCACGTACGTGTGCCACGATTGTCACCAAGGAGTCCCTGGAATATACCCTGACGATTCGTGCATCTTGTTGTTCTTGAAAAGGATCGTGATGTCTCTCTGTCTCCTTGAGTCCAACCAACATCGGATATCAACACACATGGCATGCAGGATCTTGGCGACTAGCAGCCCAGACGCAGTCACTCGCCACCTCTGAGTTTGACTCAGATTGACTCAGCTTCAGAGTCAGATGTAGCAACAGTACTGTTTGCAGCTCAAATAAAGGGCCCTAAGATGCATATTTTTTCCTTTTCAGATTTCAGGTGACAGCCATAACAAAATGGCGTCAGCCATGACGCTCACGGCGATGGCGTGCGTTGTGCGCGCAAAGGCACCAGCGCTTGAATCCATCGATCACGTGATGGAGCTGTTGAATGAGCTGCTGGATATGTCGGTGCTGCTCTCGCTTGAACAGGCCGTGGTGTATTGCGATGCGCGTCTCTTCGATCGAGTGTACCACCGTGTCTTCCAAACGCGACAAGCGATGGATCCATGCCTCGTCGACGTTTCCATCGGCAGGGCCATGGAGAGAGCTGTCTGGGACAATCAATTGAACATCGTCCAGCGCATCCATGCGCTCTACCCGCAACGACTTCCCGTGCGATTGCTTCCACTAGCAGCGGAAACAGGAGATCTCCCCATGTTCCAGTGGCTGATCACACACCGCACCGACGACTTTTGCGCGCCACGTGGCCAGCAAGACGGCAAGTACACAAGTTGCGATCAGCTAGGTTGCTGCTTGCACGACGCGTCGGTTGGTGCGATCCGCAACAAACACTTGCAGATCGTGCGGTGGCTGTACGAGAACGGGTACCACGGCCAGCTGAACTGGATGTACGGTGCAGGCGACATGGCGGCATCGGCGGGCGATCTCGAAATGGTCAAGTGGTTCCACGCATTGCCGTTACCACCATCTCATTCCGCTTTCACCACGTCTGCGATCGACGCGGCGGCGCGTGGGGGCCACGGACAAGTCGTGGCGTTTCTCATGGCCAACCGCCTCGAAGTATTCACTTCCGCAGCGGTGCATGGCGCTTTTCTTGGTGGCCACGATGAAATTCTATCAACGCTTTGCATCGACCGGACGTCGAAAGAAGGCCAAGTCAAATACGAAGTCGGCAGGTGGGCGTACGAAGCAGCCGAGCGTGGGCGCCTTGATCTTCTTCAAATGGACGAATACAAGAAAAACTACTCCATGTCTGACCCAAGCGCCATGGTGACCGCTTTCTTCCATGGCCATCTGGATGTCTTGCAATGGCTGGTCGAGACCTACCAGTGTCCGTTTCCCACATATGCCATCACGGAGGCGGCCAGACTCGGCCATCTCAATCTCAAACATCTCGATCTGCTCAAATGGCTTCATGTATCTGGCCATGGCGACAACGTGTGGCACGCTAACGTGATGGATGCTGTCGCTGGAAGTGGCCACTTGGAACTGGTCCAATGGTTTCATTTCAATCGAAATGAAGGCTGTTCCGTTGCTGCGATGGCAAATGCCGCCTCTGCAGGCCATCTCCACGTTGTCCAATGGCTCCACGTACACCGTACAGAAGGTTGTTCGACGAAAGCCATGGATCGTGCTGCCGCTGGCGGCCACTTGGCAGTGATCCAATGGCTTCACGCTAACCGCACGGAAGGCTGCTCAACCGATGCGATGGCAAATGCCGCAGCATTCAACCACCATCACGTTGTCCAATGGCTCCAGAAGAACCGCACAGAAGGCTGTACGACCTGCGCGATGGACGAAGCGGCTTGTCGCGGCCAATTGGAGATGGTAATGTGGTTCCACACCCACCGCACCGAAGGTTGTTCCACCTTGGCGATGGACTTGGCCCCGCTGCCTGTCGTCAAATGGCTCCACCGGAATCGAACCGAAGGGTGTACGACCATCGCAATGGATCGTGCCGCCGGGAGAGGCGACACGGAGATGCTCACGTTTCTCCACGAAAACCGCATGGAAGGATGCTCCGCAGCTGCGGCAGTTCAAGCCGTGACGAAGGGCCATTTGTATATTGTGCAGTGGCTCCAAGAGCGGTACCCATGCGTTTTTGATTGGCCACGTGTGGAAGAGACCGCTCGCCGTTGGAAACGCGACCATATCATCGCGTGGATTGAAGCAAGCCAACAAGGAATAAACGACAGCCTAAGATCTTCGCGGTAGTTCATCAGAACTCTAATTTTCCCGCATAAGGTTGCATGGAGGGTGAATCTGTGGATAAATAACTTCATTTTTTTTTGATTTTGACAGTAAAAAGGCGGGCATCGCTCTTACTATTTCGACAAGAAAGCTAATCTCCGAGCGTTTTGACACCGATGACGATGCTGGATGGGGTGGGTAGAAAGAAACAACGGTTTATTATTCCTGTATAAAAACCAGCCCTTATCCAACATTTATGCTTGAATCTGTAAATATGTATCTGGTGCAGTTTCTCACTGCGCCACCATTGCCATCTATGTATCTTTAGTGGGACTGTGTCATCGTGGGGAAAATGCCGCGCTCGATGAGGCTGCGCAGCGACCACGGGTTGGCGCCATACTCGTCCTCATAGATGCGCCAGCTCCAAAATGCCCAGCCACCGTTGACGGTATCAAGAAGCACACTCAGTTGACGACGCCCAAACTCTTGCATACCGTCGTTATCTGTAAACTTGCCGGCGGTCGCGAAGCTGAATTCACCGATATACATTTTGTGCTTGCTGTGGCGTTTCCAGTTTTCCACATCTTGTCGGAAATTCTCAATCGCACTGCCCAGTAACTCGGCGGTACTCGCTTGTTCCCAGCCCCATACAAAATACCTGTGCCATTCAACCCACACGTTTGTCGCGTCGCGGAGAACGTCTTGCATATGCGCGGGGCTTTGCTCCCACAGAAGCGGAGCGATCGTTAGAATACAGTCATTGCCAGCGTCATGGCGGATGGCTTTGTATGCGTCCTGGTAGTACTGGTACAAGACATCCCGGTTCGTATCACCGCTCGGTTCATTGAGCAGTCCGATGCCAAGGAAGGCCTCGTCCTTTTTGTACCGGTCCGCAAGGAACTTGACGGCATCCAGTGTGGACGCCACATTCTCTGGGTAGTGGGACCACAGCGAGCGGCCTGGCTGCTCTGGCGCCGAGTGGTCAGCGCCGTTCTGGGATCCTTTCGCGCCGTGCATACTGATGAGCACCGCGATGTCGTGGTTCTTGGCCCAGTCCCGGATGAGTTTGTCCAAGTACGCGAGCCCACCGGGTGCAAAATTGGTCCATTGCTTGCTGTTGCTTGAGTCAAAGTTGTCAAAGCCAGTGATCCAGTACCCGACGGGGACCCGCACCGTGTTGATTCCTGCGCTGGCCATTTTGGCAATTTCTTGCTCGTTGATGAAGTTGTCACGATGCCATTTGAAGCGACCCAGTGCGGCCTCGCGTGGTTGGGTCTTCGTGAACACTTGCTGTTCGCCACCACTTGCAATTATATCGCTGATACCGCTGTACATCTCGGACCGTGCAGTCATCCAGTACTCGGTGAGCAGCCAGCCGCCCAAGTTCACACCACGGCTTTGGACTTCTCCCGCGCGGATCTCGTGTTGGACGTGTTTCTTTCTCTGAGGAGAGGTGCCTTTGGTATTATCACCGATGTATTTGGGCTTCTTCCAGAGGCCCTGTGGGCTCGCGTTGTGTTGGTAGTGCTTGTGAGACTCATACGGCGGTGCAGTCAGCTGGGGTCTCGCAGGCTCTTGCCCCGCGGAAGGAGCGAGATACGGGTCGGGGGCACCACGAAGGTTGTTCTCTTGGGTGGCTGGCGCTTGGTGGATATGGCCTTGCGCTTGCTCACCCCATTTCTCAGCCTGTGAGAAGTTGACGCTATGGTGATCCAACGCAACGGCACAGGGCAGCGTGGCGATACCGAGCAGCCCGACCACTGCCACTGCCAGCATGGGGAATGCCGTCTTCTTCTTCCAGCATGATGATGGTTGCTGCATGATGTGGGAGAGATAGTGGGTTGAATGAGACTTGCTGGATAGGCGGAACGATCACGAATGACCAAGTCGATACAAGGCTGGTGCTTCCTCTCTTTTTTTGTGTTTTTTTTCGTTTCGCGTCGTGTAGCCATTTACCCGCGTAGCCATGTCCGATCGTTCTCCCAAGCAGTAGGTATGAGCCGCTACAGGACGGCAGTGAATCTGTGTGGGGATTCGATCGACTGGGTAGCCAGCCAGTCAGTTGGCGCAGGAACTAGAGTATCTGCTTGGTCGTTTGGTTGATGTCGGTCTATTTACAGGACCTGATTATTAAAGGATAAAAAAAAAAGTGGATCCGATTTGGTCCGCCCTTGAATAGATCTGTGGCTGCCTGATGAGCGAAATCAGCCAGGGAGCTCCTCCCACTGGTAGGTACATACATCCCTTCACAGAAATGGGATTGTACCAACTGATTACATCCAACACATCGCTCAAAGGAAAAAAAATACACGCGATGGTATCGTATCATAGCGCGCGTCATGAAATGCAAATAAAGACCTGACGAAAATTTGAAGAGCTACTATTCGCAGAGACACTTTGAGAATCTTCTCGATGGTGTCACAGAGGAGTTGATGGCCAAAGACCATTGGGATTGTGCACATCGCACAGACCCATGGCGATGTGATCACGAAAGGGACCAGCAGAAACAAATGAGGGACAGGCAGTGTGTTATTGCACTTTGGCTATCCGTACTTTCTACTCAATTTCAAGCACAGTGCGTATTTCCTGTGGCGAATGGAGCAAGATCGCTCGCGTGGTGCCCAGCAAACCAGTCGCCTGGTGGCTCGTGGTGTACCCGGCCGCTGGCTCATGGACAAACGCATAGATCGTGCTGTACACATCCGCGAGTCTCGTGACCGTCAGCGTGCGCGCCTGTTCACGCAGATCCGGTTGCGTGATGTGGTCAAATTGCGGAAACACGAGCGCCATCAGCGACGAGCAAAAGTCTTCCATGACACTCGAGATGGTCTCTCCATTTAGTCCTGGCTGCTGTGGCGGCAGTGCGGACATGGACAGGCCAGTGTGCTACATAGCATACAAAGTGTCAGTCGAGTGCTGGAATGCAGGGATACAACGATTGGACATACCTGGATGGCTTGGATCTTGCTTAAAATGGGCGAAACACGGCATCGATCCAGAAGCCGTTTCGCCTGCAAGTCGCTCATCGCCACTAAGAGCTTCTGGATTTCTTGGCCGATATGGTCGTACCATGGACTGGCCTCTGGGAAGCGATGCAACGGCACGCGCAGGCAGCTCATGTTGTTTGTGCGGAACACCAGCGCATCAATGCCATCCAGTGCGTGCACGGTGCGGTCACACATTTGCTCGACCGCTGGCAAGACACCGTCAAAGAGAGGCTTCAAATCGGCTTCCTTTTCATGTTCTGGAAGTAACGAACTCTGGAAAACTTCCAGAAGAGAGACCATGCGATGTGAGACGTCCATGGTCGCATGGGTCGCCGAGAGGTTGGCCGAGTAATCTTGCGCAGATGACGCGACGCTTTCCACCAGCAATTTGAACTGCTGGTGGAACGCAACGTTGGACGCGTCCCGACATTGGGCGAGAGCCGTCGCGACACCGCTTTGCGCGACCAAAGTGTTAAACTTGTGATGGTAAAACGCAAGTAAATGCACCAACCGGTACGCAATCACGATGCCGTGGTGCGCAGAAAGCGTCTGTTCCACTCGTACTTGAAGCGGCCTTGCGACGCCGTCAAAGGTACGGCCCACCATGGACGTACAGCCCACTGACGATGGCTGTGACTGCGATAACGATGTAGAGGTGGTACTGGCAGCTGCTGGATCATCTCCATCATGAGGCGATGGCGAATACTCGAGATCGCCGTCAAAAAGCACACGGAAAAACTCGTGTTCCGTGGCGATGGCCTGGTGGACCCATGCAAGCATATCGCCACAGTACCGCACCGGGTCATGCGCATACATTTCAATGGGGCGAGGGATCCCATTCGGCCCACCACGGGTCAGCGCGATGATAAAGCGTCTCACGACAAGTGACCGCCGCGAGGCCGTGAGGCTTTCCTTGCAGTAACTAGTTTTTACAGAATATCATCAGTACATGTGGAGCAAATGGAGAGGGACCACAGGAAACGCACTTGTAGAATTCAGGACGATCACGAAGCAGTGCGATCGCGCGCTGCAGCTGTGTGCTTGGCTCGCCGTCGACTTCGGCGCACTTCTTGGTCGTCCACTGGTAGAGCCGTTCAAAGCCCACTTCTTGGTACTTGCCCACCGTGTCCAAGAGCTCCAATCTAGCAAGACCACATAGAATAAGAAAGTCAGACCTCCCATAGAGTCTACAGGTCAGCTCAGTTTATCTTAGCTCAGCTTCGGCACTCACGCGCAGCTGATTTCTCCCGTCGCGATGAGCGCGCGGCAGTCCACTTTCACTTGCTGGACCCGCTCGACGACAGGGAAAAACGCATTCATTTCGTCATCGGTCAGTGATTTCGTGTACAGTCCTTGGATTTCGTCATCAGTCAGCTGGTACTTGGCCAGAAACTGCTGGACACTATCCAGCTCTTCTTGGACTCGCTTCCTAACAAATGCGCAGCACAAGGTTTATATGGGTTAGTATCTCTTCCTACAATCCCGTTCGATGCGAAAAGAAACGCACTTTTTGCTGGTGAGTGTGGCCGCCTCGGCTTGCACTTGTTGGGTCTCGCGCTTGGTCGATTCCAGGAAGCTTTGGATCGAGGAACACTTGGTATCCAGCGTATCCACGCTCTGTTTCAGCGTCGCGATCCGGTCCAGCGTCTCACTGAGCCCTTGAAGCGCCGACTCGGCAAGAGCCAGCTGCTTTTGCTCAAGAGAGGACCGCAAGTTCTTGCGCAAGTCGGAGAGCGAGGAACTCGAGGACGCAGCAAGAGCTACGATGGAGCCGCTAGCGCCGCTGCCACCACCATCGCCACCGGGTGACGCTGTAGTAGAAAGATCGCTGGTGACGAGTGTATTGAGCAGAGCCTTTGTCGACTCGAGCTCGGCTCGCGAGCCCAGCAGTTTCTGCACGCGCGCGTGGAGCGCATGCGGATGGAGTGAGGTGGTGGATGCCATGCTTTTTTTTTTTTTTGGTGATGTCTTGACAGTCAGCAATATGGGCGGATCCCTCTTTAACCTGATAATATCGATCAAGAGAGGAACTGAGTGAAGACCGGTATCAAATGTAGCCATGTTCAAAGTTGAAGCAATTGAGACTAAAAATGACGATTTGTATTTCGATTGAGACTAAGACGCGCAACTGCTACCGGACATAGGCAGACTTGACACACACATGGAGACACGGTGGTACTCACTCAGTACTTGTAGTTGTAGCTGTAGCCCGAGTAGTATGGCGTGTACCCGTAGTAGTCGTTGCCGTACTTGTTGCCGTATCCGTAGTCCTTCTTGCCGTGACCATAGTACTTCTTGCCGTACCCGTAGTAATCATCACCGTATCCGTAGTCCATCTTGCTGTACCCGTAGTCCTTCTTGCCATACGGGCTGTAGCTACCGTAGCTATTGTAGTCGTTGTATCCACCGTACCCATAGTCGTACTTATCGTAGCCACCGTAGCCGTAGTCTTTCATTTGGTGCCCATGGTGATGACCGTGTCCGTGGCCGTGGCGGTTATGGTTGTGATGGTGGTTGTTCTTGTGGCCTCCTCCGTAGTCGTAGTCGTCGTAGTCACCATATGCGACAGCGTTGGAGACAAAGAGCAACGCCACGAGAGCGAACATGGCGATGGAGACGATCGAGTGTTTCGCAAGCGTCATGGTGTGAGATGTGTGACTTGGGTTGGTTCTTGGTTTGGAATTGCTTGTGGTGTTGGCAGCAGGAGGCAAAGTGAGGACTGGAAGCCTCCGCGGAATAATTCCACTGCAGTGTCGAGACATTTTGTGCCATATAAACAAAACTGATCATGCACGAATGATGTGGCGATGATTGGTGTCTCTTGCGTGTGGATATGGATGTGATATCTAAGCAGTATTCGTCTCTCCCATCCATCGTGATGGGCAGTAGATACTACCATGAGCATAATATCATGTCCCGCATGTCTCTCGCATCAAGTACGATGTCCCATCGAACCAGATCCGACAGAGAAGATTCTCTCCATCTTAGCCCGCAGCAACTGCTGCCCAGTAAAACATTGCGAATACGGGTCTCTCTTCCTCACATGAAACGGTTGGGCATATCTGTGCCAGCAGCGGGCCCATTTATCCGAGAAGTCTTCCAGTTCTCACTTCATAGTTTGCTGCCAACCACACAAGCACGAATTCTCGCCATCCTACTCGGGCTACCAGCAGTACGGAGCGAGATAGTAGCCGGGCCAGAGAAGCCGCCGAATTGTTTGTGTTAGCGGCAGTGGATCTAATCAATGGCAAAGCTGTTCGAGATGTTGGTGCATGTACGGATAATGAGCTAAATATGTAGCCACATTCATCGTTGAGCGTTCTCTTTATTGTTTCATTCGTACATCACTGAGCAAATGGCCTGAATGTACGAGTACCAGTACAGTACCGCCACTTGGTACGTAAACATCCATCACCAGTCTGATGCCCCGTCAATGAAGGCAAGTGTCCAGTAACGAGAACGATGCCGCGTTGTTCCGCTTTTCCAGTATCCATCTGGAGCGGAGTGAAGCCAACAACTTGGACAAAATGGCATCAGAGATTCGAAGGGACACAAGGCGAAGCTTATTCGGGGAATCTTCTTCAAGACCAAATAATAGCCAATCAGATGCATGTATTGGTGGAACGGATGATTTTGATTGGTTAGTCGAAGAGATCTTTCCGTCGAATGGCTTTTCTGCTCTGGCGTTGTCTGGCGACGGAGATGGCTTCACGGTCATCATGACCCAAGAAAGCAGCCGCACTGCAAGGTATCCGAAAACTGGATGCTGGTGGAAGAGCATGGACTAGATTGCCAAAATCCAATGACAAGTGTGTGGCCACGTGCCCGCCGGTTCGCCGAGAGTCCGCGCGAACGAGAGCGAGAGAGAGCGAGATGTGAAAGAGAAAGACAGCGAGAAAGAGATGTTCTGTGTGACAGATTGGCAAGCGAAAGCTCGCAATCACTTTTGCAAGAAGGACGAGCAGATCCGCTCTGCTGGACTCCTTTCACTTTTCAATTTCGATCTGCGCGCGCTGTCCACAAAGGTCTCTCCGCCAATCCAAAGATACGATGCGTCTCTCCCAGCGTGTACTACCGGTTCTGCTTCTTGCTGCAGCGTGTGTCTCTTGCTCCCATCCAAGCGTAAACGTCGCTGGCCACAGTTTTAATGGAACCGAATTCGGTGATGGAGGAAGAGAAGGAGGTGTCGTCACCTCTGTCAGCGCAGAAGATCCACGAGCAGAGCCAACGTCAGCGTTCCTCAACGAAGTAGCGGGTGATGCGGCGGCGGCTTTGCTTGGCAAGCCAGCCACGCCAACGGTAACACCAGCACCAACGCCCACACCGCTTCACACGACGCCCTGGGTATCATCGTCCAGCGGATCTTCTTCCTCAGTCAGTGACAGCGACAATGAGACGATCGCATTTGAAGATATCCAGCAAAAGCAGCATGTCCAGTACGCGATCCGTTCGGGCGCTGTGCAAAGCCAAGGCGTGAACCTTGGCGGCTGGCTCGTGTCGGAACACTGGATGAACCAAGCGTCCGATATTTGGAAAGGACTGACCGAGACCGAGTCCAATTCGGGTGAGCAAACGGCGTTCAAAAACACGCCCCATGAGGACGCACTGGCTCGCTTCAAGTGGCATCGTGACAATTTCATCACGGAAAAGGAAATCGAAGCGATTGCAAAGGCTGGCATCAACACGGTGCGCGTGCCCGTGGGCTACTGGATCGTTGGCTTTGACAACCACGATATCAGTGGCATGAACCAGTGGCAAAACTACGCACCAGGAGGGCTGGCGTACTTGGACCGCCTCGTGCGGGACTGGGCCAAGAAGTACAACGTCGCGGTGATGATCAGTATGCACGGCGCGAAGGGGTCCCAGAACGGTGCAGACCATTCATCACCAGAGCAAAAAGAAAAATCGTACTGGTCCCATTACGCAGAGAACATGGCTTCTACTTTAGATGCGGTCGTGTACTTGGCCGATCGGTACCACCATGATGCGGCGTTTCTGGGCATTGGCTTGCTGAATGAACCTGGGGGAAGCACAAGCAACAGCGAGCTGTACAAGTACTACGAAGACGCCTACAAGGCCATCCGTGAGGACGCCAAGAACGACTGTGTGCTAACAATCGCGCCATTGCTGTGGGAACAGTCGGCAAACCACATGACCGAATTGCTGCCCGGCGCAAGCAATGTGTGGGTCGAGTGGCATCGGTATTTTGTGTGGGGGTACGAAGACAAGAGCGAAGATGAGCTCATGGGCAGTGCGATCACGCAATTCCGAGACGATGTGAACGCGTGGAAACAGAAAAGCGACAAGAAAATGTTCATCGGCGAATTGAGTTTTGCCACTGCGGGCAAATTTCAAGACCACGAGAAGCTCAAACAATTTGGCGCGAAACAAATGGATGTGTTACTCAACACAGTCGATGGTGGGTGGGCTTTCTGGAGCTGGCGCATCTATGGGGATGAAAATGGTGTGAACCCATGGTCGCTCCGCAGTCTTTTACGCAATGGGCTTTTCCCACACTTGCGAGCCACGACGAAGAGCTGAAAACGCAAAAGTATGTTAGACTAGATATGTAAATACAGTATTCTTCAACATGGCCACACTCTATCGGATTGGTCACTGTGAAGCTTGGAGGTGGCTCGTTTCCACGTTGGTGACCCAGCAGAAGTGTCTACTTCAACGGAAATGAGAGGGATGCATATTTCGAAGGGTCTTCCATTCCAAGTCAGTGAAGGTGTTGCTGGATAGGATCCAGAATTCCAATTTCAAGGGCAATCGATCAAAGTATGCTTTCTATCGGAGCCACCAACTGTAAATTTGCTGTATGACGTCGTCGAACAACACTATCTAAACCTAAAAGGTGTCGTGTTTGTGGAGGCGGCGTGTCCGTGGTACATACCCAGAGCACAAAAGGCTGTGCCCATTCAAGCGCGACTTCCACGGTGTTTTGAGTTTTTTTTTAGTCGTCGCTCATCTCAGCAAGAGGTTCCCTTGACTGCGTTGACACGGGGTTCTTCAGACAGCCGAGACACGGACACGGCAGCTAAAAGTCCATCATGTATTTTTGCTTTTCCCGGCGAGCGAAGTTAATCGCTGCAGCGATACAGCTCTCGTTTGGTCGATGGGCGCAAAGAAACTTGACAATATCCAAATGGCCATCGGACGCCGCCCAGTCAAGTGACATCGCTGTGCCTCCTTCTGATCGATTGGAGTGGAGAAACTGGACGATATCCAGATGACCATTGGCACAAGCGTGATCCATTGCAGTGGTAGTGCAGCCTTCGGACCGATTTTCATGCAGAAACTGGATTATATCCAGATTTCCGGATTCCATCGCTGCGGTCGTACAGCCTTCGGAGCGGTGCTGATGTAAGAACTGGACTACATCGAAATGCCCGTACTTGGCGGCGTTGTCCATCGCAGTGGTCGTACAGCCTTCGGACCGATTCTCATGTAGAAACTGGATAATATCCAGGTGACCGTTCTTGGCGGCGTGGTCCATCGCTGCGGCCGTACAGCCTCCATGGCCACCGTGATTGTGGAGATACTTGAGAGCATTCAAATTGCCAGTTGCCGCTGCGATATACATTGCATCGCTCACAAACACTTCGCCCAGCAGACGTTTGGAATCCAGAAACTGGATACAAGGCAGATCCAGAGCGTTGTTCGCATCCACAGGGTTCCCAGCATCCACACAGTAGACCCTGCTAGCATATTTCAGTCCTGTGTGGACAACTGATAGTCGGTCTTCTTCCTCCATATGGGTCACGCAATGGTCGTACACGAACTCCACCGTCTCCAGACTGCTCGAAAAGTAGAACGCGTTTGGTGTCAGTTTCACCAACTGGTTCGCGTACAAATAAGCGAGCGTGGCAAAGTGTTCTATTTTACGGGACTGGGTCGGATCAATGCCTTCGGATCGGTTCTCATGGAGGAACTGGACGACATCCAGATGGCCATTCAATGCGGCTTGTGTCATGGCTTGGCTCGTACAACCTTCTTGACGATTTGTATGGAGATACTGGACAACGTCCAGATACCCATTTGCTGCTGCTTGGTCCATGGCCTTGGCCGTACATCCTTCGTGGCGATGGGTATCCAGAAACTGGACAATATCCAGACGTCCATTTTTGGCTGCATGGTCAATCGCGTTGGTCGTACATCCTTCCTTGCGGTTCTCATGCAAAAACTGGACAATGTCTAGATGGCCTTTCTCAGCCGCAACGTCCATCGCTTTCGTGGTGAAACCTGGAGCATTCTCGTCATGGAAGAACTGGACGACGTCCAGGTTTCCTTCGCCAACTGCAAACCAATGCCACTCTCACAGTCTCCAGCAAGCCCCTTGGAAAAAAGAAACACCAGCATCTCTGTGGATCCTGTCTGCACAGCCGCTCGTACCACATTCGCTCCGTATCTGTCCCACGTATCGTCTTCGATCCACTTGACCACCTTCATCTGGACGGCTTCTTCGACGGCTTCGCGGGTCCATTCCGGATGCGAAGCCAGCGTTTCTTCTTGTAGATTCGCGGACACTTGATCCAGCAAATACTGGACAACGGGCATATGGCCACGAGACATGGCTTGCGTCCACGCATTGTAGTGGACAGGACTCGCACCACTTGTAAATGGCCATCCCACGACGCGCTCGTCATCGCCTTGCTGGAACAGCCTTTTGTTCGGTACTTGTGGAGTCACTGGACCACGGGCAAGTGGCCATACTTGGCAGCTCGGTCCATCGCGTATTTCCTACAGCCCTTCAAGCGTTGCTGTATCGTTGTGTCTGATGCTTTTGCTGGAATTGCCCAGATGGAAAATGTCGGCAAACATATCACAGGGCTACTATTATGGCCAGTAGCCACCGACCAACACTCTAAGAAGTGGCCCAAACGACCAACACCCAACACTCATGCTCCTGAGCTCCAACAGGGCTAATATACTAATATATCAGGTTGATTTGTATCGCGTTATACGGGTATTGTGTTTAGGAGCACTTACTGTACTTGTTGCAGTGTCTCTTCGTGAAAAAGTATCAAACAAAAAAAGCTACGAAAATGACGAAACACGGCGGCGGCAGCGTGCTGGAAGCCGGGCGCGATGGCGCGTTTGACGTCGACGAGCTGAGTGAGAGAGCGAGTGAGCTGGATCTCCAGGCTTCTGGTATGTATGTGCATCTGTGTGTGGGGGTGTCCGGCACCGTGGACATGACAATACTAATGTTGCTTTTCGCTCAGAGACGCTTCGTGAAAAGGGCAATGCTGCGTTCCAGAGCAAATCGTTTGAACTTTCCATTACGTTCTACACCAAGGCGGTTGAGAAAAACCCACATAATCACGTAGGGAGGGATGGCGCTATGGATTAATTATTGGGAGGCTCGCTGCTGCTGAACTTTTCGTGCTACTTACTGATGATACTGTTAGTTCCTGTTCAGCAATCGCTCGGCGGCCTTCTACCACCTGCAAAAGTACGAATCGGCACTGGACGATGCGCAACGAGCCATCACACTCGCCCCAAAATGGCCCAAGGCGTTTGCACGCAAAGCCGCGGCTTGTGAAGCGCTCCACAAATACGCCGAGGCGATTGCCGCGCACACTGAGATCGTGGAATTAGAACGCTCTTCACAGACGACGACAACCACAAGCGAAGCCAGAAAGGCAGCCACCAAGATCCAGCAGCTTCAAGAGCTCATTTCCAAGGGCAGAGGCAAGCCATCGCCACCACACACAGAGAGAACAGCGGCTGTCCAGAAGGGATTTTTCCATCAGCCAAAGGTGAAACAAAATGGGTCTGGTATGTACAAAGAAAAAGAAGAAATCGTGCAGCAAGTGGTTGATAAAACCACCGGTTTACAGCGCAACGAACAGGACGACGAGCGCACGTGGCGCCACATGCTTCACCGGTTAAAAACGGGTTGTAACAAGCAAGGAATCAATGCAAATGGAGCAAATGTCGTCTTGGATGATGGTGTTTTTGCCAAGTTATTACAAGAACATGAATTTCAAAAGCTCATTTACCCGGGGATCCCAAAAGAACAACTTATCCATGCGCCTCAAAATTTGCAAGCGCTTTTAGAAGATCCATGGTACGAAGACGAATTGGTTTCATTGATGCCAGCGGTGCAAAAAAAGGCCCACAGTGTCTTGACAAATGTCAAAACGCGTGGCGCAGCGCGAGGAGAAATCATGGACCAGGTGACCGAACAAATGCTATTGCCACAAGTTTTACAAGAGGCCTTTGGACGCGAAGTGTTGGCGATGGTGCATCGTATTAATTACAAAAAGCACCAGTTGCTTGCCAACGATTCGCGCACGATCGCGGATCGCCAGGCCGATGAAGCCAAGTGGGACCAGCTACCCGAGACTTTCCTGGAAGAGCTCTTTTGCTTCAGTGGCCATGAGCCAGGCGGCCAGCAACAGCAAGAAAAAGAAGATAGGGCGGCTGGAGTAGCTGTCTTGGATGAGTACATGGGCCAAGAATGGGTGCAATTGATCCAACAGGACGCCCAGCGGATGGCCAAAGACGGCAAGCTCATGGAGGTGGCGACAAGTGGCGGCGACTTGGCTGCTGTGATGACTGAGAAGAAGACCAACAAGACCAATAGAAGTACCAGTGGCAAGATGCGGTTTTTAGAGAAAGCCGAGTGTGCGGTAGAGTACCCAGCCATCGCCGAGCTGATTGAAAAGCTCCACGCGCTTCCCTTTGAGATCAACGCCAAGAGACCAATGACCAGCCAGTCGACGATGACACTTTGTGCCCAGTTTGCGCACTGCACGGCGCTCCACCAGTTGCAAAGCGGCGACCACCAGAAATTGCGATTGGACTGTGGCGTCGGGGAAAAGGATAATGGCTTTAAACTCACGTGTGTGTATTTTATCTCGGGGGGCCCCGTGGCCGAGCTCAAGTTGCGGACCCAACTGGAAGTGGACGCGCGTGTCCAAGTCGTCAAGTCGGTGGCCGACCGACTGGTCATTTTCCACAGCCAGCGCGTGTTCAATGAGATGGCCATGCTTCCTCAAGATGGTCAGGAAAAAGACTTGATGTACATGGTGTTTTGGATCCATGGCAAAGAAAATACGATCAAATAAAAATAAAAAGGAAAAAAAAACATTGGAAACAGATAAAATGGCATTTCGATTTGGAAAAATACAGAATATCGAGTCTGGACATTGGACCCTACAACATACACGCACACACAGAGAGATGGCGACACTTGTTGGTACTTGTCGATCTGTCGACTCACTTAGTACTTGTAGTTGTAGCTGTAGCCCGAGTAGTATGGCGTGTACCCGTAGTAGTCGTTGCCGTAGTACTTGTTGCCGTAGCCGTAGCTTTTGCTGCCGTAGTAGTCATTGCCATAACCGTGGTCCTTCTTGCCGTAGCCAT
>JAADWJ010000092.1:0-51628 GCA_023336165.1 Pythium monospermum
ACCCCCCCCCCCCCCCCCCCAACACGGGGGCACACGGACATCACAACATGGACAGCGTGCGCACGACCAAAGCACACTTCAGTTGTTGCTCATGACGCCACGCCCACCGAGATCATTGTGAGTTTGAAGCACGCAGTCCGCGGTCGCTAGTCGCCACCAAACACGCTCGCACCGCTGGCTTCAAGCCCAAAAACTCGTCTGCATGTGCTTTAAAGCCAAAGCCCATTGGTGGCGATGGTCGAATCAAAAGCCACGCAATGGCAACTTTCACAAATCACATGGTCCACTGTGTAGCGGCGCACACACGGCTGCATCTGGTTTCCTCAGCGTCGAACAAACTCAAACACAAATGGAAAACGCTTTTGGTGGTGTTCATTTTGCAAATTGGAGAACATGAACAAAATGGCAAAACCACCACGCGCAAAGCTGCAGCGAGTCGCAACTTCTGTGGCACAGCCGCCACCACCGACCATCGTTCCAAGAGGTCACCTCTTGGCTGGCTGGCATCAACGAAACAGATCGCGGAAACGGCCTTGGAGAACTTGGAGTGTGACAAAAAGGCGATGTGGCACCTGAGAACACAGCGAGGGGAAGGCTGAAGTGCCAACAATACCGTAGCGGCGGCGAGGATCCGAATCTTGTTGGCAAAAAGATCATCAATCAAACAGGTGTAGCCTCCTCATCCTCGTCGCTTTCACTGTCTTCACCATGTAGCCCATGGCCACCTCACGTTAACTTGGCAGCTTTTCCTTGGAGTCGGCTTCATCGAGTGCTTCTGCCGAGAGCGTACGTACACCCACGAAACGCATGGGCGCTCTGTGCAAGAGATTTGGCTTCCTTTCCCTTCGCCTGTTGTTGTTGTGGAATGAAAAAAACAGGCCAACGGCAAATCAAATCACTCGACTCGGCAACCGATCACAGTGTAAAACGGTCGCCGTCATCGGTGGTTCTTCCTTCCGAAAAAAGAGCTCTCGGCTTCTCGGCCTTGTTCGAATGTGGTGGTCGAGATGAGCTCATCCAAAGTGCAACGGCGAGTGTGGTGGGTGGGGAACACATGTATATTACTATTAGTCGTCGTCCGCGTAGAGCGACGACTTGGACAGAAGCACGGGCATCTGAAACGACTGGCCCACGGCGATCTTACTATCGATCTCCATTCCTTCCACACGAAGCTCCAGCCATCTAAATACGCACACAGCAGCAGCAGCAACACAAGAGTTAGCACTCATCACTTCCTCAAAAACAGAAAAGAACCACACATAAGACAAAAACTACTCACTCTTTCACGGCCGGCGCCGTGTACGGCATGAGCCCTTCTTGGATCGCCTCGCCAGCGTCGTGCTTGCCCGCGAGCGATTGCAGCTTATCGCTCACTTCGGCCACGTCCCACTTGAACTGTTCTTCGTTTCTCACGGCGGTCTCGGCCGTGGCATTCTGCGTGAGCACTTCAATCCACTCGCGCTGGTCTTCAAACGACGGCGCGCAGAGCACAAACTTTTGGTATCCTTGGTCCACTGAGAAGCAGTTGAACAGAATCACGCGGGTGCCTTGCGACTGGTCCAGCTGGTTGGCCATCTCGGACACGACGCTGCCGATCACATTGATCTCCCGCTTGATCGGTCCGTTTTCCGTGTCGGCATACGACAACTTGTTGTTCTGTAACGAGAAAAACTTTTGCTTCCACGTGTTCTTGTAGATAAAGCCTTGCTTGAGCAGCATGCCCTTCTTCTTCCACGTGGCTTTTGGCGGCTGCTTGGACTTGAGCAAGTTTCCTTCCAATGGCTGCCGCTCAATGTATTTCTTGGCTGCCGCGTAGATCGACTCGAGGATGCGGTTGAACTGCAGTTGGATATTTGGGTCCATCTTGGGTTGCGGCTGCAAAGTGCCTTTGAAATCTTCCGAAATGCTTCGCGTCTTGCGGTCGCCAAAGCCATTGTACCCATCGACGCTCCTTCGGTCAAGACCCGAGACCGACGTCGGTGTGCTTCCTCCGCTGTTGAATCCTCGGTTACTAGGCGACGAAATGGTGATCGACAGCCCATTGGACGACGAGCGTGGCGACGGCGCTGGTGATGAACGAGGCGACGAGCGCGGAGACACTAGCGACGAGGTGAGCCGCTTCTGCACCGACTCGATCAAGTTGCTGGCACTGTAGGACCGCGTGCGCTTGCCATTGTCCGACTGGTCTTCCGCGCCCAGCGACGAGTTAAAGTCCGCAGCGACAGCATCGATCTGTCGTCGGCTATGTGGCGGTGTGTTGACAAACGTCGCACCTTTCTGGGTCCAGCCGTGCGACTTCATGGCTCGAAACGCGATCAATGTGTGGAAGAAATGGCGAACCTCTCGATGCCAGTGGAGAAACAGCCGTGGGAACGTTTGTACCAATTCAAACCGCAACTTGTCGGCATGGCGTTCCGGGAAACAGTCCCAGCAGTTGTAGAGAAACTCCAGCGTTGTCAGCACGACCTGGGTGTGTTCGCTGGCCAGCAAGATGCGAAGCGCTGCACACAAAAACCGAAAGTCAAACGACGGTGGCAAAAGCGACACTTCATCGCCCGCCGGGATCGAGTACTGGTCATCTTGATGGAAATTCCATCGGTCGTTGTTCTCAAGATGCGACAATCGGTACGAACCCAACCGCACGCGCCAACTTCGGATCATGTACATCCACACGCCGAGCAGCTCCACGGCACCAATGACCGCTGTGACATCGTGGACGTTGGTTGAACTCAAAAGAAACTTGGTCATCGGGTTGATCAGACTTGGGTTCGACAGCATCGTGCACGACAACTTGTACAGAGTCGGCGGCAGCCAACCAGATTTTTGGGTCTTGAGTTCCAGGAAAAACACCTTCAACACTTGCGTGTAGCCTGGTAAATGGGCCCAGCCGATTTTCTGGTTGAGCACCGCGAGTGTATCTAACACGTACCAGAGCCACTGATCGAGCAGTAAGATGTTGAGCGTGTTGGCTTCGTTGGCGCCGCCAAGTCGTCGGAACCGCGCTTTCCACGCTTCACTGGTCACTTCGTACTTGTCTTCGGCTTCTTCTTCTTGGGCTTTCAGGGCTTTCTCACCGTACTCATCGTACACTGCCTTGTGGAACCGTCGCCAATCCAAATGCGCTTCCAGTCCATCCATCGCAAACAGATCGGCATCGGCTTGGATTTGGAATTCCGCGGCGAGTTCCATCACAGGCTCCGTGTACGACTCGGCCCACAATTGGTACAATTCGACACCGAAACTGGGCAGACGGAAGCACAACACAGACAGCATGCGTGCGACAAAGAACATCAAGTTGTTGTTCATGACGCCACGCACCGAGACCGTTTGAAGCACACAGTACTTGGTCTCCACAAGCATCGCACGCAGCTTCAGGCCAAACTCGACATCCTTCTTGCTGATCTTCTGCAAGTGCTTAAAGCCAAGCGCGTTGGTCACGACGGTCGAATCAAAGCCAAGCAACGGCAAATCGCTTAACTCGGCACGCTTGACCAAGTAAAACAGCAACTCGTAAAACACGTTGCGCAATGTGTAGTGGCGCACACGGATATTTTCCAGCAAAAATTGCCATAGCCGCAGTAAAATGCTCTTGGCTTCATCGAGTGCTTCAGCTGAGGCGTACACCCACGAAAGCATCGACGCCTTGTGGGAGATTTGCAGCATCTTGAGAATCTTGGTGGCTTTCCGCACTTTGGCTTCCTTGTCGTCTTTTTGGCGCACAGCCATGAGCTCCACCAGATCTTGCATTTTTTCGAGGACCCGCTGCGCTTCAATGGGGATCACGACCTTGCGCTGTGGTTTTTTCGACGGCGGACCGCCCACGATGACCGAGCTGGATGACGAAATGCCATTCTCGCTGATGACGCCGCACCGCAGCTGACGCACATCTGGAATGCGCTTGAAAAGGATCGTGCCGTACACGACACCGACCGAGTGGCCCTTGAGTGTGAGTGGCTGCTCGAAATGGCTGCTCACAAATTGCTCGGAAAAGCCCAAGCCGTTCAATCCGGAGCCTGGATCGGCGTCATACTTCTTCTTCATCCGCTCTTGCAGCGCATCTTCAAAGCTTTTCTCCACGGACAGCCATGTTTGGCCAAACAATGCCGTGTTGCGCACTTCGTCATCAAAGCCCGCATCCACATTGGACGCATGTTCTTTGCGGTACTTCTCGTACAGCGTTAAAAAGCCTCCGTCCGGATCACTCGCGATTTGGCCACGGCCGACGCAAAGCTGGCGCACTTCCAGTGTGAGAGTCGCCGACATGAGCTCGTCGAACGTGCTGTATCGTGTGATCGCGGGCAGATGGTCGCTTGCCGTGGACCACGAGACGCTCACCGGGTCTTCTGCCATAAGCGGATCGCCCATGGCATCTTCACTGCTCTCGGTTGCGCTTGTGGACGTCGCGGAAGAAGTCGCTGAGGACGAAGACAACTGGGAATGGGAGCGCGTCACTCGCGAGGACAGCACGGCCAACCTGGCGAGCGACTGGAAACTCACTTCGTTGATGTCTGCGATCACGCGCTTTTCCGCATGTTTGAGGGTGTCGCCCATGTAAAACGTCTCGCTTGTGCCGATCGTACACTTGTAACTCACAGCGAATTTTTTCAACGGCAGCGACGCATCTTCTTGGAAATCGTGGCCTTCGGGGCGATCCAACTCGTTGGCAATCGCAGGCATCATGACGCCGACGTCGCTCACCGAGATATTCCACTCGCTGCACTGCTCCATGTAACTGTTGAACACGATGCGGCCGTTATCACAGCCCATCAAATGGTGGTCGTGGTGCACGGGACCAGTCGCGACGGACCACAAGTCAACGCGAGCCGAGCCAATGAGCGACTTGGATGAGAACGTACGGCTGGACCACACTTTGACGACCAAGAACTTCTTGGGAAGAAGTGCGAGCGTCGCTTTGTACTCAAACGCAATGAGCAAGCCTTTGTAATTTGGGTTCAAATCGCCTTTGATCACGGGCGTCGCGTACGGCGCCTTCTCATCCGGATCATCCCAGTAGAATTCGACAAAGGGATCGCTCTTGCCGCTCAACTTGCGCGCTTGTAGGTTACGACACTGGATACCAGAGATGCGCACGCGGAAGAGACACTCCGTGTCGGCTTTCTTCTCCAGTGGCTCAAACACGTTGCGCAGAAGAAACTTGGGACTCGAGCGTGGCGGACTGGTCGACGACGTGGCGCCAAACTGTTCGCCGAACTCACGGGTGGCCGCGGAGAGCGCGTTCAGTGTATCGTAATGCGCAGTGGACGACCGTGGCGATGCATTCGTGCTCGATGACCCGGAATTCATGGTTTCCCCTCGTTGTCGGTTGGCACTTCAACCTTGAAGGGAGGGATCGCGCTGGTCGTTTGGAAGTAGAACCTAGACCGCTTTTTTCTTTGCTAGTGACAAGGCGGATCTATACTTCCACCTCGCGCTCTTAATGGGCGATACGGTCTTACCCTTCGTTCGTGTGGGCCGCTTGAGATGGGCCGTAGTTGCCGATGGTTTTGGCGGTCGCAAATGCTCAGATTCCTTTTTCCCCTTGCGCTTTGTCGTCACACAAAATTGGCAGCATAAAAACCCACGCTCGCGTAGCCAAAACGAAAAAAACCAAATCGTATCTGCGAATTGGCGATTCAAAACTGAATTGATGAATATGTGTGGTCCACACTATCGTATGGAAACTCAGCTAAGTGCGCGCGCACTTTAAAAACAAATAACGTGGACCACATCGACATCTGGAACATTCGGTGGAAACACGACTATCACTCTCGCTGGACATCCATCACTCTCGTGGCCACTTGGTCAAGGCGCCAAAATCAAACGACCATGGCAACACCAACCGATGATCCGTTGCCGCTGTCGCCTCCCGTCGTGCTCCACTCGTATGAGCTGCCATCGTCGCCATGCCGAAGCCCCACCGGATCCGACAATATGTCTGTCTGGGTGGAAGAAGCCTCGGACGGCGAGCCACGCGTACGCGTCGCGCTCACAGACGATGTGATCTCGCGAAGCCCGCGCTTGGCGCAACCGCCACCATCACTGCCGATGGATGTGGGGGCTGCGTCGCTTCCCTCTGCAGGCATCACGGCAGATCGTACTGCGCCTGCTCCATGGAGCGGTTTGCAGGTGAACATTCCTGCCGATATGCCGCCGCCAGCATCTGATTTCCCACTCGTGTTGGTCGGAGGCGACGGGCGCGTCATCGATCCGCATAGCCCAAGTGGCTCATCGCCCAGTGGTGGCGCGGGCCAGCTGACAGGAGCCATCGTGCCGTTCCAGAAGCTACAGATGGACACGAATCTCCACCAGACGACGCTACCGCCTCATAGCAGCCCTAGCAGCAGCAGAAGCAACAGTCCAACGAATGGGCGGCATGTCATGCCCTTCACATCCAACGCATTCCATGGCAGTGGTAGTAGTGACGACGCGCTGGCGCAAAACTTTATGGACGCCATGCGACTGGGCGATATCATGCGACCCCAAGAACCGCAGCTGTCGGTGCGGCTGCGAGGCAGCCGTGTGGAGCTCGCATCAGCCTCGGAAGACGACGCGGTGGATTTCTTAGGACCAGCGGAGAATATCAAGAAGCTCTTCAAGTTACCGTACTCCCAAGGCGCTGTCTCGCTCGCCGTGCATGTTGTCGGCAGTACACTTGTTGTCGACGGCGAGATCGACGCCATGGATTTGCCGCCTGGCTTTGCCGACGACGAGGACGACAACCTGCCGCCTGCAACAACGCACCACAAAAAAGATACCGTCACCAAGACAATCGAACACGAGCAAGAGCAGGCCGAACATGCGTCCCAGCAAATCCTATATGAAAAGTTTATCTACCAGAGCGCACTCGCGGCGGCGGCTCGGTTGACCCACGATGACCAACCACCAGCATCCACGCCAACACACGACGAGCCGTCGTCGTCGTCGTCGCAGATCAGCAAGCCACATGCGACCAGTAAAAGCGCGCGCCACCATCGCAAGGGCAAGTCCAAGTCCAAATCCAAGCGCACACACGCTGCCACCACCACTGACAGTACACCATCGTCGTCGTTCCCGTTTGACGACTCGCACGACCACACGACGCCGACGTCCACGTCTTCTTCAGCGTCCTTCAACCGCTCGTCTCCCATGTCTTTCCAGCGTGTTTTGCAATGGAAATTCAATGACCTCAAGATGTTCTTGGGCAGCGACGTGCTTCTCTTCAGCAACGCCGAACATCCCGCAGTTTCATTGCGGCTCCACGATATGGACAAGGAGCTCTCCCTTGCGACGGTGCTCGACTATTATCTGGATAATGTGATCGCAAATATCCCCGAATTAGCGATTTGCATGCACTCCAAAGGCGTCGTGCGCGGGTACAAGCTGGTGGAAACTCGGCAAATTCCGTACATGTCGGGGAACACGGCGCGTCCTCTTTTTGACGTCCAGGAAGTCAGTCTCAATGCGTCGATGTTGCTCAAATTCTTGAAAAATAACTGTACACGGCCCAACGGCACGTACTGGCTCCATCGCAAGCAAGGCGAACATGCGCTGCGGCTGTACGATGTCAACGTGCTCTCGCAGGGCAAGCAACTCAAGTGGAAGTACATGATGGCCATGCTTTGTTACCGATTCGCGGCGCGGGCCTCGCGGATGTTGTACTCGCTGACCGTGGAGAAGCCTCGGTTACAGAAACAGTTGCGCGTCCGGCAGCGCGAGCTACTGCGCACGTGTGTGAATTTGCTCACTGAGATCGCCGCTGCTGGTGGCGCCGCCCATAATTCCATTCGCTCGTCGGTCGCCGAGCAATTGGCAGATACGTACTTGAGCGAACCAGACACCGATCCAGTGGATGCCGATGCTGTTGACGATACGAATCGAGAGGGTGGTGAGAGACAGGATGTTAAAGTGGATGCGCTTGTGCAGGCGAAGACGTACTTGGCCGAGAGCATCCGCCTGTTTGAAGCGTGTATCCAGGCGGACAGCAGCAGCAGTAGTGTGGTGGACAAGACGGATGATGTGGATGGTGTGGATGACGGCGACCGACGTGCGCAGGAACAAGAGACTGCGACTACTGCTACTTCTGTGGATACTGCCAATACCACCACAAGCGGCGGACTAGATGACCACCACGACGACGAGGACCAGGACGAGCTGAATGCGTTCATGCAGGACGAGCTCTTGCGACTGCAGCTCAAATGCCGATCGATTTGTCTGCAGCTCGCGTTGCTCCACTTGCAAAGCCACAAGTGGCATGATGTGGTGGGTTGTATCCGTGAAGCCGCCGAGCCCGTTGCTGCTGCCCACCCTTCCTCGTCCATCAGTAAACCCATCAAAACGACCAAAAAGAAAAGCGTGGATGAGCTGCTGGCGTCGATCGACTTTGACGGCGTGCGCCGCAACCACCACCACCAGTCGCCATCGTCTTCACTGGGCGGAGCGACTCGCGACACGACGACCCGCGTGTGTCTCACCAAGTGTGAACTGCGGTGCTTTGCGTTGGAAGTCGTGGGCGACGCTGCCAGCAAACAGCTCACCCAGCAGCAGCAACACGACGACGACCAAGAGGCGGTTGATGTGAGTGACCAACTGGTCACGCTCTTCCACGAGCTCGTCGATGAGGATGAACACGAGATGCCTCGCCACTTGCCAGCCGCTGTGGCCATGCGCACGCTCGCGTTCCACGCGTACTTGAAGGCTTTGTTCCCAGCTGTCGACTCGGAATTGTACTTGTGAGTGTGCTTACTGCTGACCTAGCCGAAGCTAAGCTAAGCTAACCGACCTACTAACACTGTCTCTCTCTCTCTCTTATGATACGCGTAGTCGCTTGATGAAGAAACTGGGCAACGCCTGCAACGAACTGGGCAAACACTTTTTGTCGCCGTTGACGCGTGAGTACGACGTCGCGTTCCAGTGGTTTGCACGGGGTTGCCGCGTGTTCAAAGACATTGAAGACAGCGTCAACGTCGCGCTGTTGTCGGCGAATCTTGCGCATTTACACAAGCTTCTCGCACAACAACAAGACCAGTCACAACAGCAACAGCAACAGCAGCAACATTACGCCAAGGCCGTGCAGCTTTGTCTGGACGCGTCGTCTTTGCTCAAGCACCACAAAATGGACGAAAACGCGGCGCTGTACCGCCAAGTGCGTGGCGAATTGGCGCTCAGTTACTTGGTCTGGGGCGTTTCACTCGCGAATTCTACTGGTGGCACGACCACCACCATGAGCTCGATCACGACGACTCGAGAAGCCGACGCGTTGAAAAAATACAGCAAGGCGCTGGCGCTGTACACCGAGATTGGCGATGTCAAACAGGCCGCAGCGACCCACTACCAGATCGCCAGTTTCCACATGCGGTGCATCGCGCGCGACGTGAGCAACCTCCACCAGCAACAGCAAACGGACGCCGAGACCAGCCGTGGCAGTACTGGCAGCAGTACTAATAGCAGTACCAGTGGTTCCGGCACTGGCGGCAGCGCTGGCGTGAAGAACCGGCTGGAGATCGCGAGGCGCCACTACGAGCGCGCGCTCGAGTATTTCGGCCGTCGTGACGTCGTGGGGCCGACGTTTGTGTTGATCCACCAGGAGCTCGCGGATTTGTACGCGATGGGAGGGCGCCAAGACGATCTGGACCACGCGTTGCTGGTTTTACTCAACACGGTCCACGCATTCCGGAGCAGTACCATGGCGAGTAGTCCAGAGATCCAGTCGCTTGGCAAAGGCGTGGTGGCCAAGCTGCAGACCGTGCTCCACCAGCTCATTCGAATGGGGACGACCACGATGGCCACGACCAAGTCGAACGATTTGTACAAACGAATGTACAAAGAAGTGATCTATTTTGTAGCGTCCATGGCCGCGCCATCGTGGAACGAGTCGACCCAAATGGAAGGAATCTCGGCCATGTTGACGACGCTCGAGGCCATGCACATCGAGGTCTGTTAGTTTCAGTATATTACAACCTTACTCCAAGGCAAAGACATGAGCTGTGGATGATGCGTCGCGTCGCTGGAGCGCCTGGTCCAGGTATTTCATACTGGATGCATCCAGCTCATCGACGAGCACGACGCCGCCGTCGCTTGTGGTGATGCGGCCGGTGTACTCAGCCACCAAGACCACCGCGCTGTCGTGGGCCAACGACGCCGCCGAGCGAAACAGAACAAGACTGCGTGGCCAGCTACAGCCACAACAAGCCACAACAACAATAACGGGCAACCCGTCAGACCAAGAGAGACCAAGAGAGAGAGAGGCCAAGAGAGACCACCTACCTGAGTGCTGTCTCGGCTGAGCCACCGCCGAGTACAACGTGGCGTTCAAATGAGTCGACGGCTGCGCGCGCCACGACGTTGTTGTTGGTCTCACACCAGTACACGTGGGTGTCATCCACTGCGAGCCCATCCAGCCTTGTGAGCGTGGACACTGTGAGCAGCAACTCAGGCGGCGGCCACGCTGTGTCTGATTGTGGCGATGGTGAGAATGCTGTTGGGACGACGGCGCGGTAGATGCGACCGGTTTTCTCTGTGAAATAGAGATATTGCTGTGCTGGATCCACCGCCAGTCCGCGCGGCGAGTGCAGCCCACTCAGGAGCACAGCACTGGCGCTGACTCTGGTGGCGCTCGTGGCGCCAAGCTCCTCCACCACCTCCTTCTCTTCGTCATGCAGCGCCACGCCGCGCACTTGTCCCTTGCCCTCTAGAGAGTACAATAGCTGCACCACCTTTTTGCTGTTGGTGTCGTCGCGTAGTAATACAATGCCTTTGACACTCCATACGTTTTGCTGGATGATTTCAATCGCGGTGGTATCCAAACTGCTCTTGTAGATCGTGCCATCGATGGCATTGGACCAATACAACGCCACGTATGGGTCCACCGCAAGCGCATGCGGCGCCACTGGCGCCACCGTGATCTCCATACGCTCCACGATGGGGGAAAGCAACCCCGTCGCGCGCATTTCCGCGTACCGGTTGTGCGCGACGCCTTGCATTTGCCCCCTGTGGGTGCGGATCAAACAATCGTCTTCCGTTGGATCTTCGCCAACGCCAACAGTTGGTAAACCAACAAGACATTCGACTTTTGTTGGCGTCCAGTACGTGACACTCATACATTTCGTGCCCATGACGAAAAGCGCCAACGAATCCGTTGGCACTAACAGAGAGCCAAAGTTAACTCCATACCAACGCACGCGAGCGAGTTTACCGATGACCAGTTGAATATTCGAGACGGACTTGCCGTCCGTGGATAACAGCCCACTGCGGATTGAGTGCGAGTCGCTCCAGAACAAGCGGTTATTGGTGGTGGAGATGGCCAAGGATACGAAACGAGCCGCATCGACCGTGCCTTCCAGTTCAACGTGTTGGGCATTGTCGGCGTTTGTGAGCGAGTAGATGTTGCCCTTTGTTTGCATGCGGAAGTAGACAGTGGATGCGCGTTGGGTTTGCTGCACAAGAAGGACGAGAAACACACACACGCATTGGCATGGATGGGTACGGTACCGTACAGCACATTAGGTTGAGTGGAAACGCGCCAAATCAGGGATTACCAGGTGACGTACAGCGCTGGTTTGGACAACGAAGAGAAGAAGAAGAAGAAGGAGCACTGTTGACTGAAAGCGCACGCCATGGTGATGGGTACACTTCACTCTTCCTGGCTTGCAGGAAAACTGCGGCTTCAGGCCGAAACCAGCCATTCGCGATCCGAGTTTGTGACGCGAAGCTACACAACTGAAGCTTCAAACGTCCACTTTGTCAGTCTGTGGATAACATGAAAGATCGATCACCAACCGCCTAATATTGACTGACTTCTGTGAATCTGCGCCGCTGCGCAGTCAACTTCCTCTGTTTTCACCGCATTCTTCCCGCACCTTTCAACGACTCTTGGATCCAGCCAAGTGCTGGAGTTTAAATAAATTTGAACATGGACCATAACATAATCTATTGGATTTGAGAGTGTATTTTCCATGTTTTGACGAAAACATGGACTATAAATGTTTTGGTCAAGTCGCACTGTGACAGGCAATGACGTCGATTGCGATGGCTGCATGATGCGTGATACACGAGCGAGCAAGTGAGTCACTGTGGCATCACGGCATCAGCGCTGAGACACTGTCTCAGATAGCGCCGAAGGGTCGAAAGAAAGAAAACAAGGAACGATCCGATCCATGACAAACATCCAGACTGCACCGATGGGGTGAATACCTGTGCATGCAGAAACTGGAGTCTGCATGAAATGACGCCTTCCGTCATTGATACCCACTCGTGTGCATGTGGTTCATTTTCTGTGTTTGTTGGATATTTGCTTCGTAAACAACGGAAACAGGAAACCGGAAGAGAGACCCCTCGGTGTGCGAGCGAACATCTGACTGGAAGATACGGTTTTAGTCACGAATTTGTGAGCAAAAGTTTGGTTGGAAAGGAAATCATGGATAAATGGAAAGTGTTCTCTATCATGACAAAAAAAAAAAACTCGATTCTGGATTGATATCATCCAGGTATTCGAAGGTCCCAAGTCTGATCCAGGAATTGGATTCAGGGATTTGTTCGAAAATTTGGATCCCCGTTGACTCAAATTTGTGGGATCCACCGTGGCCAACGAACAGTACTGTACCGGCACCCAGACACACTTGCATGCAAACAACTCCCAGTAGAGAAACTGCAACTGTCCCCTATAGCGGCCCAGTCCGTACGATATTTACCGTGCAATAGCGTGCAGTGGATGTTCCAACTTGTGTTCTTTTGGATTCACATCGGATATTTTCCAACACCAGCACGAAAATCGCCACCGGCGCATAAAATTCTCTTCGTTCCCCAATCGGACTTGAAGTGATGGGGCAACGTCAGTTCCATTGAGGCCTCACATCATCAGCTGCGGTTGCAAAACCATAACGTCGTTACAGAGCCGGGACTTGTTTTATTTTGGACCGCAAACTGTTAGGAAAAGGACCCACGTGAGCAGACGAAGCAGGTTTGATGATTGTGTGATGCCGTGATGCCATGCTTGCTTGGCACTCGTGTCTGTGTGGTTGTCCGACAACAAACAACCTGTTTAGACTTGTTCTGTGGGTTTTTTTCTTCTTCTCAGATTTTTTAGACTGGACTCTTCCAGGCTGTTGAGTCTCACTGCGACAACTCCAGCTTCGGTATTCGAGTGGTGACTTCTTCGAGGGCGCCCCTCATTTTCCATTTACAGCACAGGTGAGCAGCGACGCGCGCCTGTACTCGCACGTACAGTATAGAAATACAGATACAGATACCATGGACCCGTTGGCGCTTGCAGGCGACCCCTCCATGACCACGTCGCGACCAGGCGTGCAGGCACCCGTGGCGGCGACGCCCTACTGGACGGCATTTGACCAGGAGATCATGGAAACCGTGCTGTTCACGACCGCGAGCGTGCCCAGTGAAAGCGCCATTTCCACACCACCCACCGCCGCCGCGAGCCAACCGACTTTTACAGCGCTGCGACCGCCCCATTTGTACAATGCGATCTCGCAAGGGACGGTCTCGCCCAGTGGCGGTATCATCGGCACAAGACCCCTGGATGCAACGGACAGCCTCGGTGGCGTTCCTCCACTTTCCATTGACTCGGGAGGCGCGATGGACAAGGCGTCCTCGACCGATGACACGACCGCCGGGGCTCAAGCAAAATCCGGGCCAAAGAAACGGCGGCGCAACTACAACGAAGACACGCGTGCCAAGCACCGTGAAGTCCAACGCCGGTTCATCAACCGCAAGAAAGAGCGCGTGGACGAAGAGAAGCGGTTCGCGACAGTGTTGGAGAAGCAAGTCCAGTTGCTGCAAGCCCAAAGTGAGGCCGCCACACTGGAAAGGGAGCGGTCGTCGTTGCTGCAAGAGTGTGTCGCCAACGGGATCGATCTGGACAGCCAAGAGATGACCACGTTCCTTCAGGAAGAGATGGAGACGCTGTCGCAGTACTACACGCCTCTTCAGCCCAATGAAACAAGCGCTATCATCCAGCAAACGCTCCGCTACGTCGACGGGTTCTGTCCAGATGAGGCCTTCCTGGATGATGGCACGACGCTTGTCGGCTGGAAGCAGCAAAGCCGAGTCGAGCACAAGACCATCAGTTTCCGGATCGGCAAAGAGTTCCCCGAGTCGCCGGCTGCTCAAGTCTTCGAGAGCACGGGCTACGCCATGGCTACCGTGGAGTGCTTTTCCGGGTTTTTCGGAGCTGGTGTCGTGATCATGGTGAGTGTTTTTTTTTTCTTTGTTACTATCCAGAGATTTTCTCTCTTTTCCAGAAGTGTCCAGGAGTCTAATTTTTCATCTCTTTTTTTTCTTTTTCTGGATAGACCAAGTTGCTCCAGTTGGTGGATTTGAATACGGTAATTCTGTACCGCGCCATCTACCATCCAGTGACCAAAGAGATTTCCCGTTCTGTCGAGTTGCTCTGCCGCGTCCAGAGAGGAGATGGATTCATTATCCTGATGCAAAGTCTGGAAGGTCTAAATATCCAGACTTTTGTCGGCCCAGTCGAGTCCTGGGTGCGTGGTGTGGTGTGGTGTCAAATCAAACCCCTTGCGGAAAATGAAACCGGTTGCTCGATCCAGTGGACTGGATGTGTTGGCCAGTGTCCAGTGGAAAGCCTGGAACAGTGGCAACGTGATCTGGTGTTCTTGGTGCTGCGATACGAAGGCATTGTGATCAAGCCGTTGGTGACGCTGACATTTGAGGACGACCCTGCGGTGCCACCAGCAATCGAAGGGGTGAAGGACGAGACCAAAGCGACCAACCCACTGCCTCGCTCGCTCGAGATCCGAGATGACAAAGATGACTGGGAGGGAGCAGAGGAAGAGGATGAGACGGGTACTGGCACAGCCACTGATACCAGCAATTAAGTGTCGCCGTGACCCGTGCTGTACCATTGTTGGATAACATGTTAATTTAAAAATTGTGCTTCGAAGTACACCTGTACATCACAGCTACTCCACTCCAATACCTACTGTGGTTCCATTTGACAAAGATGCCTTCGACAGAAGCCCCACCATCCTACAGTACCACCCACTTCCTGTTTTAACATGCGGTCCAACGGTTTCATTTTTTGTTGGTGGTGTCGAGAAATGTTGGCAAAAGTTTGCAACAACTCGGCTTTAGTGACATCCTCGGTTGAAGGACATCTGTCTCTCGTCTGGATCCACACGCCTGAGATTGGAAGATAAAAAGCGAACGATGGTGGTTCGCATGATGGTGACATCCAAGGTAACGACGACCGCAGCAGCTGCGGCGTCGCGTCGCTTGCTGACGCGCTCCATCAGCACGCGTGTGCAAGGAATCGGCAACAATGTCTTTGCCGAGATATCGATGCTCGCGGCGCAACATGGCGCGGTGAATCTTGGACAAGGGTTCCCGTCGTTCCACACGCCAGAGTTTGTCAAGCAAGCCGCCGTGGACGCCATCAACGGCAACCACAATCAGTACACGCGTCCAGGCGGCCAGCCAGACTTTGTGAAAGTGCTGGCGGAGTTGTACTCGTCGCTCTTGCAGCGCGAGATCGACCCGATGAAGGAGATCGTGACTTTCAACGGCGCGCAAGAAGGCATCGCGTCCATCATGGCCGCGCTCTTGGAACCGGTAAGCTCCCTTCCACGAAACATATCCATCATCCATGGCCACTGACTGACACATGTATTACTGTATTATTGGCTGTATACAATAGGGCGACCAAGTGCTCATTTTTGAACCGTACTTTGATGCCTACAAGACCGTCTCCACGCTTCATGGCATCGACACCATCGGCATCCCCTTTGAGTTTGCCGACGCCAAGAAAAGCGCTTTTCTCGACTCCACCTCCACCTCCACCAAGTTTTCCTCCAGTGATTTCCGGATCGACTTGGACAAACTGGACGCGTCCATCACGCCACAGACCAAGATGATCGTGCTCAACACGCCCCACAACCCAACAGGGAAAGTGTTTTCCAAAAATGAACTGGACGGCATTTGCCGCGTGCTGGAAAAGCACCCACAAGTGGTCGTGCTTTCCGATGAAGTGTACGAGTTTATGTGCTACGACGGCCTTGCCCACGAACGCATCGCCTCGTTCCCTGGCATGTTTGACCGCACCATCTCGCTTTTCTCGGCGGGCAAGACGTTCTCGTGCACGGGCTGGCGCGTGGGCTATGCGGTTTGTCCGTCGCACTTGGCTGGCGCCATCACCAAGGCACATAGCACGGTGCCGTTCTGTGGCGTCACGCCATTTGAAGTGGCCATGGCGTCGTGCTTCAAGCAAATGCAAACCAACGGGTACTTGGACGAATTGCGCGAGTCGCTGCAGGCCAAGCGGGACCGGCTTGTCGGGGCGCTGGATGCCGCGGACTGGAAGCCCATCGTGCCCGAAGGCGGCTATTTTGTGTGCTGCAACGTCACACATTTGCCGTTTTACCAGGAATTCGCGCATATCCAGCCAGCCAACGATCTTCCAAAGACGGTTCGTAGCGCTTGATACTTCTTCCACGCCTGTTGTCGTTGATACTGATGGTTTTGTCTTGGCTTTGTGTAGGAGTTCCCCGACTACCAGTTTGCGTACAAGCTGTGCAAGCAGGCCAAACTGGCGGTGATCCCGACGTCGCCGTTCTTCACCAAGGCCGAGCACTTGCTGTCGAACGGGCTCGTGCGCTTGGCGTTCTGCAAAGACGAAAAGACGCTGGACGACGCGATCCGGATCATCGAGACGCTGGACAAACACCAGTAGACGTAGTCCTAGCAGTGTCACCGTTTGAGAGGGTGATGTTCCAGGAAATACGTATAAAGTTGCTTGGCGGTTTGTTCCGAGATCCACGGCAACATGCGTCGCCAATGCAATTCATGGAATTTCGTGACTGGGATTTGTGGGATCGTGAATTTGTCAAAGCGGAAGCTCAGCGAGATGACGCTGCCCATCGATAACACCCGTGTGGATCGAAAAAACTGGAACCGCATGGGGAAATGCGGGTCCACACCGCCAGTGCCTCCGCGAGTGGGGGCTGTGGTAGCAGTAATAGTTGTCGATGGGATCCCATAGCCGAGTTTGGCTTCATCTCTACCAAACATCACGACCCATAAAACACAGATATTGTCAGTTTCAAAGCAAAAAGAGACAAAAGCAACAGCAAACGCATCGCATCCTTACCTGGCGATGGCGAGTAAAGAGTCACTGACCGCCGACGCATCATCGCCACCATTTGCAGTCAACGTGAGCACCGTGCGGCAGGAACGAAGAGCGCGTAGCTTGTCGATTTGTGATGTTTTCTGAGTCGTTGTCTGAGTAGCCAGAACGACCACGACAAACGACTTGAAGACACTCTGAGCGAGCGCGATCCGCGCGTCCGTTGCCGTTGTACTACTGCTTTGCTGGTCAGTTTGATTCAAATCAACACACACGACCGCGACGCGCACACTCAAGAGCATGTCGGCTTCGAGAGAGGCCTCAAGCTGGATGGCGTCCGCACAATCTGCGTCCTGGGTTACCCGGGTCCACCGCTGGGTGATGTCGTAGAGTTTGGACTCACGGAAAGAGCTACGCACCACCACCACAGGAACGAGCTCTTGAGGGGCTGGAGACCGCGGCGCCGCTGTGGCCTTCTCTTGAACAACCAATGGTGCTGGTCGTGGTGCTGGTCGTGGTGGCGGCTCTGTCGCCATCGATCCCAAAAGATTGAACGACGGGGTACACGCTTGTTCTTCCTCAAGTGTGGTCATCGGGCGCGGCTCCGTGGACGCTGTGCCGATCGGCTTCTTCAAGTTAGCTTGCTCATTAAATTGCGCGTGTGTTCTTTCGGTTGCTGCCAGCGCCCGCGCTGCTGATGGAGTTGGCGGGCGTGCTGCTGCTGCGCGCATTTTCTCTTGACGAAGTTGAAGGGCTTTCATGCGGTTGGCTTCGATCTTTTCACGAAGCAAACGCTTCTCGTCCAACTCGGCGTCATGTTGGCATTCTCTTGTCGCCTCAGCTTCTTTGCTTTGTCCGGTCGCTGGTAGAACTGCGTCGTTCGTTTGCTTTTCTGTCGTGACAAAAGAGGAACTCGCATCCGTCGTAGTGGTAGTCGCCATCGCCATCGCCAACAGGTCAAAGCATGGCGTCGATGCAATGACAACTTGTTCTTCCTCGTGCTCGTCGTCCATGATCTCGATGACTTGCTCTTTCTCACGCGTCTCTATTCTTCCGGACGAAGCATCCTGGTCACAATGACGCCCCTGGCGTTCCTCGTCAACTTCGTCGTTCACCTCCACCTCTTCCCCATCTTCTTCATCTTCCCCACTGTCACCATCATCATCATCACTATCACCGTCACCTTCACCATCCTCATCGTCATCTTCCATTTCTTGTAGACACGCACTGATAATACCACCGGATGGCAACATACGGCGTACTCGACGCGCAAACCTTGGTGTTCCAAGCGGCGACTCGACAAGCGAGCGCGCGTAAATCGCTCGCATCTCACCCAACGAATGGCGTTTTCGTTTTTTGTTTCGCACGGGCGTCGCCACCGACGGCGAGTAGATCAGCTGAGACGAATCATTGATAAACGCTCGATCTTCGTCATTCATGTCGTTGTCATCATCATCGTCGTCGCCACCACTGCTTGGCGCTTCGACCTCGTCGTCGATAAACATCTTGGCCAACAATCGGTTTTGTGCGCGTCGTCCTTGCGAGTGCTGCTGCGACCGCTTGATGCGTTTTGTCCATGGTGAACGCGTCACAGGAGTGAGCTGGAGAGGAGCGAGAGGCAGCGGGCTGGTGGACGTTCTAGAACCGCGGGACGCCGCCTGGGACGACAGCGCCATGGCGGTATCGTACTTGCGCTTGAGGCGCTTCAAGGGCTTGCGTTGCTTGGTCGCCGAGTCATCTGTTTGCGTTGCGAGCAGTGCGCTGGGTGACGCTGCCAGATGAGACGGGGGCGGTTTTCGTTGTGCAGGTGGCGGCGTGGCGAGCGTGTGGCCGTGAGGGCCAAATGCACCTGGAGATGCTGTGAGTGTGGGCTTGGTTTGCGGGGGTTTCCAGACCGAGCTGGACTTGTTGTGGAGCGGGCAGTACGCCACAAAGAGTGTCTCTCGTTGAGCTTCTGTCTCTGTTTCTTCGTCGTTTTCGTCTTGGTCGACTTGCACGAGTTTGTATCTTTCGTGGGACGCCGCGGCTGCACACGTCACATGGAAGGCCGCCAGGCAGCGCTTGCGGGCGCACTGAATGATGCCAGCGCCTCGTGCGGAATGGCACAGCGAACACTGCAATGACTGGCGGTCAGCATCCAGTCGGTCCAGCGACCCGAGACGAAGCGTCTTGGCTTCGTACTGGAATTGAAGCTCTGGGATCCACAGAAAGCACTGCACATGCACCCATCGATGACACGCCGTTTGCTTCATGGCAATCGCGCCGCGGATCGGACACAGCGCACAGGCGACGCGTGGTTGCTGAGCCTCGCTCATGGCTGTAAACTTGGGCTTGGTTTTCATCGTACAGGCATCGCAAAACCACTCGCCACTTGGAAGAACGGGGATCCCGTAGCAAAACTGGTGCACGGCGGTGTCGCATCCATCGCAAAACACGATCGGATCGTCGTCAAACGACTCGTGCTCACAGCAAATGGAACAACATAGGTCACTTTGGCTTGTGCTGCTGCTGCTGCTGCTGGGTTGTGGGAGTGGACTCACCGCCTGGCGTGGTGCTGGCAACACAGACATCGGTGGCTTTTGCCGTGCATGGGCGACCGCAGCCTGTGGTCGAGAAATCGAAGGAGTGGGAGGATGAGAAACAGCCGTAGGCGGTCGGTCGTTTGCCGTTGATACGGCTGCTGCTGCGAGCGACTGTGTCTCAGCTGCTACTTGAGCGGTGGGATTGTCTGTTGTCGCCTGTTGGTCTTCAACGCTCGGGATACGACGAAGAGCCAGTGATCGTTTGGGCTTTTTGGCTACATACGATGACGGGCCCAGACGGTTGGGCTGTTGCATCGAAATTGTTTGGTTTTCCATTTTCGCAAGCGGCAACGGCGCTCGTGGCGATGGCATCACAGCCGATGTTTTTGAGACGGTTGGCGGAGCTGTTGTCGGTGCTGGTGATGTCAACGTAGCATTGAGGGACTTGGCGATCTCACTGTGGCGTTCTTGGTCACTGCTACGGCCATCACCATCACCGCTCGTGCGTGGTGTCCCAAATGACTTGGTCTCGCTTGTCCTCATCAAAGTGTCGGCGTGCAAAGAAGCCATCGATTGGGCAGCGTTTGTTGCTTCTTTGTTCGCGCTCATCGTTAGTGGAGTGGCAGCGACCACGTCAGCCATTTGGGCAGACACTTGCGTCATATCGAGCAAAGACGGTGGCGGTGGAACACAGTTGCCCCCACGAGCTTGGCGGCGACAGTTCGTCTCCTCTTCAGTGTCTCCTCCAAGTCCTTCAAACGCCAGTCGTCGCGCGATCCGTGACGACAGCGGCAGCATCGGCCACGGTTCCATGGCTACTACTTCTTCCCCTTCTTGTGGCTCTGGTTCGGGACTCGACACGTCGTCCGTCGCGGATGTTGTCGCAGCCTCGTCACTCATCACAAGTGCATGAAGCTGTTGCAGCAACCGTTCACCTCGCTCCAACAAACTGTCGTCAATCGCATCGCGGGGCTTGTCCATTCTCTTCTTGCTGGCCGATGACTTTTTTCCGCTGCCCAAGGAGCTTCTCCGTCTGCCACCACCAGGAGATGGTGTCCGTTTGTTTGTAGATGTCGACGATCGGTCTCGAAGAGGCGACGCGCGTTGTGGAGACGAACGCATGGCGCCAACATACTCTGCAACCGATGGCCGCTTGAGCGGCACGGACTCAGAGTCAGCATTGAATGCTGAAGCAACTGGCTCGAGCTGGGCAGGCGGCATGGCACCACTGTACTGCGGACTATAATGCATATTGCCACCGCCGGCGTCCTCGTCGTCCTCTGGATCACTGAACTGGAGAAGCGAGTCGTCGAATCCACGAGCCACACGACTGCGCGGCACCACCACACGCGATGGAGAGTGTTCCTCGTAGGTCTGGCAGTTGCTCGCAACCAACTCGATCTCTTCGTCGGCGTAACTCACCCCGTGAAGCTGTCGCACCAGCGTGAGAAGTGCAAGTGACCGCGCGCCTCGGTTGCCTTCATGCCCCAGCCGTCGCCTTAGTAGCACTTTGCGACTCGCTATGACCGGCACAAACTCATTCCGCGGCGTGCCAGCCCAATCCACTGGCGTGTACTTGGCGCGCACGATACTATTCTCCAGCTCATTGAGCTTCCAAGCGTCTCTCCGTTCCCCATTCCCACCACTACCACCATTCCCGCTCTCTCCTCGTGATGAAGCGTGCTGCTTGCCGGCCACTTGGGACGCATGGAACTCCGGAATCTCCATCGCCAACGCAGTTAACTCTGGTTCCACGCCGTCAGGCACCATCCGTGGGCACTTCCCATACACAAACTTAGCCTTGAACGTCGTGAGCGCGCGACTGACCGTCTTCGCGGCCGCGACACTGCGCGCCAGCTTCTTTTCTTCGTCTCCTTCGGTCACCAAGATGACCACTTTGCCCACACGCTTGCGTCCTGTGCGGCCCATGCGCTGAATCATTCGCACGGGCGATGTCAGCGCATCAAAGCTCACGATCAAGTCCACTTCGCCAATATCCAGCCCTTCTTCAGCGATACACGTCGCCACTAGCACATTAAAGTGGCCCTCTCGAAACTTCCGCACGATCGCTTGTTGTTCCTTCTGTGATTGACCTTTGCTTTCCTTGGCCTTCCCCGAGGCGCCTTGGCCGACAAACTGCTGAGCCTTGATCAGTGGCGCGAGTGGCCCAAGAAGCCGCACAATTTCTTGGACACTACTTCGAAACTGCGTAAACACGATCGCTCTTGTGCTGGACTGCCCAGCCGCGTGGCGTTGGAAATGTTCATGAAGCACGTCTCTCAGCTTCAGCAGCTTTGGATGGCTCGCCGTACTCGAAGCGTCGGCCGAGCCATCGACAACTTCCAGACTCAGCCGTAACGCCTGGAACTCAGTGGACGCCAACAACTCCTTTTTGGACCATGAGACGCGCGCGCCTGGCTGCTGCTGCTCGCCCACAAAGGTATCAACCCACTGTTTAAAGCCCACTAGTCCATGGCCCGTCAGCAAGTCTCTCGCGTGGAGCAAACTCACAAGCATCGCGAGGTCGCTCTCTGCGCTTCGGTTGGACTGGTAGTTTGGACTCGTGCGGAACCGATCCCGCATTTGGAGAACGTACCACCGTGTGAGTCGCTCGGGGTCTTTATGCTGAATGATATTGCCAAGAAACAAGCGTTGCAACACGCGCGTGAACACTTGCAGCAGTAGCGTCTTGGCCTCGGAAATCTGAGAGGTCAAACTGCACTTGATGACTTCTTCTTGGCGTGCGTGGGTGTATTTCTTGACGTCCGAATCATCCGCCGAGCGGCTTTCAATGTGAGTGATCCGTAAATTACGAATCACATCTTGGATGATATCAAATTTGGAGCCAGGAGTCGCGGATAACGCCAAGATACGGAACTCTTTGGTGCGCTTCTCAACTTCGTGGATCACATTACAGTAGGCGTAGTTGCCTGTCGCACGATGGGCTTCGTCGACCACGAGACACACGAGCCGCTCAGCGCGGCAGATACCGCGTTGGAGATCATTCTGCATACTCTGAGGCGTGCAAAAGAAAACGCGCTTGGTCGCCCAAAGAACTTTCCGAGTCCCTGGCGGCACACTGCCTTGCAGTTCAGCTGTGTCGCTCAGCGGGATGCCCATGATCTCATGGCACGCACCGATTTGCTGTGTGACAAGAGGCTTGGTCGGCGCCATGAACACAATTTGGCCTTCTGGGAACCACCGGTAAAAGTTGTACATCACGACCGATGCGATCAGCGTCTTCCCGAGGCCGGTCGGTAGCGACACGAGTGTGTTGTGGTACAAAGCCTTCTCGGCGATCGTCAGTTGGTACTCACGCACCGAGTAATTGGTTGGGTAAATAAACGACTGCGCGGCTTCGTGGTCGATTTGAGGGTGGAGAGAGGTGTGGCGACTCGGCATGTTTTCCTCCGAGTCCGTAAAATACCGCTTCTTGGCGGCAGCGTCTTCGCCTTTGCTGCGCATCTGCGCCACAATGGCCAGCGCGTCGACGCCGCGCAAGTCGTCATCACCGTCTGCTGGTTGCGTTGCTGATGGTAAGAAGCCGAGTGGACCAGCCGGTGGCCGCTGCCCACTTTGGGATGGTGGTGGCGGTGGTGGTGGCCGCGATGACCACCTGCCACTTGACGGTTGCGATGCCCTGACACTTGGCGGTTGCGATGCTTGGCGAGGAGGATTTGCAGCGCTGGTATTCGCAGTGGGTGCTCGTGACTGTTGTGGAGGTTTTGACGCGACAGCGGCGCCGCCTGTCTTCCCAAACGGCAATGTAGCCTGGACGGTCTTCTTCGCCTGTAGCGTTGGGATGGAGAACGGCGGGGCTGCAGAACCTCCATTCGGCACGGCTACGCGTGCGTGCGGAGTGTTTGCTGCTTCTTGCGCGTCGTAGACAAGCCCACGAGGCGTACTGCACACTTGACACGCCGGACGATCACCTGGGTTCACGAGTGTACACGATCGGCATGCCCATGACGCACCCGTGTGCACTTGAGCTTGTGCGACTGCTGCATCGGCAGTGTGTGCATGTCCTTGTTGTCTTTGCTGAAGATGCGACGACTCTAGCGCGTCGATCGTGGACAAAAACGCATCATCCCAATCGTCATCATCGGCCATTTTCACTCAAAACTCAAAATGTTGCTGTTTGTTTTGTTCCGCGCCAACTTTTTGACCCATTCCAGTTTCGATATTTTCGACATTTCCGACAGATCGTACTTAGTCGGGGTTTTCTTGGTTCCCCAAAATCTGAAACAGACGAAAAAAAACAATGGTGCGACGCGGCTACGACGATGGCGGCGGCGGTGCCGGCGTGCTGTGCCAGTACTTTTTCCAGGCAATGATGGTCGACGAAGATGCGCCATCAGAGGATTACAGCTCATCTATCTTGCTGTCATCTCAGCCGACACTCGCGGAGCTGCAGCGCAAGTTCCCCTTTGAAGGCGTCCACCATTTCCGACTTCAAGTTGCGTCCAAAGACGGGTCGTACTGCTGGCTCGACTTGATGGATCCAACGCGGCCACTTCCTGTGTCGGGCGGCGGTAGTTGTATCCGCATCAAAGTGTTGCAGCTGTCCGCTGAGCCTGGAAAAGCGAGCGACTACAACACTGACGACGTCGACGTACCGGAAGACAGACTCTATGATGCGTTTTTCCGCGCGCGGCATGGCAGCAATAGCAACGCAGGAGCAGGACGGTCAGCTCAGGATCCATCGCCTCAGGATGTGGGTGCCGTTCTCTCTGGCGTCAAGAAGGCGCTCGCATCCAAGATGAAGCAGTCGGGGCTTGGCCAGACGTTACAGAAAAAGCTCAACAACGTCCTGGGGTCGTCGGCATCCGCCAGCGGACCGCCTACTGCGGCAGCGTTGGCGCAACTCGCCAAGCTTGTTGGCGCCATGAAAGCGCCGCTGAGTGACGCGAACCGTGAACACATCGATTTGCTAAACCGACTGTGGATGAGCTGCTTCGAGTCCAAGCCATTCGTGTTGACTGGAAGCCTATGGGGCGATCTGGGCTTCCGATCCAAGGACCCGATGCGCGAGCTGCAGTGCCTGTTGCCGTTGCAGTGTCTCGTGTTTTTCCATGAAGTCCACCGCCAAATCGCGCTGCCCATCGTGAATGATCAAGCGTCTCCTGGAAACCCGGACGCGTTTGCCTACGCACCCGTGGCCAGCAAGATCGCCTACGTGCTCTCGGAGATCTTGCAGCTAAAAGATGGTGCGTGTTTGGGCTTGGAGCGTCCATTTTGGCGGCTCTTTGAAGATCCCATCGCGTTCTTTGAGCTTTTTTCGATCATGTTTCGCGCTTTCGACCAAAGTTGGAAGACCGCGAGCGGCAACTCGACCGACGTGGCGTTCCATTTGGATTACGCGGCCGACTTTGCGCAAGAACTGCTTCGCCGAGGACCAGAGACCGTGCCTGCGCTCGTGGAGTGTGCGCACCAATTGCAGAAATGGTGAAAACATACCAGTGGATATGGGGGTCAAAATACAAATACGTATACATTTATTTACACGATGGAAAACGAATCATCGCTGGTATCATTTTCTTCACCCTCTCTCTTTGTAGCAGCTCACCATCGCTGCGTTATCGCCAGTCGAATGAGGTCTTTGAGGTCGACGCTGGTCTTGGTCAGCAGAGCCGAGAGCGCCGCGGTGTCTGGCTGGTCAGTTTTCTGCAACAGTTGCTTGAGCACTTTTCGCCGCTGTTCTTCCGTGGTGATATCATTCGCAACTGCACTGGCCATAATGGCCTCCATCTGCAAGACAGGAGGTGCGGTGCGGATCAGAGACGCCAAACCAACCTTAAAAAGTACAATACGCCATAGACTTACCAGCGGCTTTGACTGCAGCGCATGGGAAACGGCCTGCTTCAAGCCTCTGTAGATGGAGATCATCCCAGAGGTGCTGATCGCCACGAGCACGCGCTCCGTGGTGTCCGTCGCGTCCGCGAGCACCAAGTCCGCTGTCAAACATGATCAGAGAAGGATGAGTCCGCTCGTCTTGGTTTCTCTATGGAGACTCACAGACACGCACCACAAAACATCGATGACGCGGGTAAAACCATCCGAAACTGGGCAACGTGGTGTGGATCCTGGATGATGTAGAACAAGCCACTCCACGTGCACGCCACAATCTGCACAGACACAAACAAAACGGTAAACAAACACATCCACCTCTTTCTCTTCCTTGGCCAAAATCACAAGTGCACTAACCGCATCCACACCGTCCGCCATCGTCAAGCGGTCGATACCGACGACGGCCTCTGGAACCTGGTGGTGAAGCGGGAAGGACGCGTTTGATTAACATTCAACATCGTTCACAAAAAACAAGAAATCGCAGCCGGCCCCCAACCTGATACTTCCACACGATTTCATCTTGTTGGGTTTTTAACTCGATCCGACCAGCAAGAGATCCGCAGGCGACCATCTCTGCGTTACTCGCTGTTGTTCGCACTTCGTCGACGAGGAACGGAATCGCACCGTCACGCGGGGACAGAGATGGCCCAGCCCACTCCGTCTCGGATACATCGCCTTCATCACTGAGTTGCAACTGAAATAGTTCTCCAGTTGTGCAGCGCACACGCAGCACGGGTGAACTCACTGAAGGAGCCGCAGACGGAGCCACAAATGACTCGATTTCCACGCCGAGGTCATGGGTTGCTACCATGCGATAGCCTCCAAACTATTATAGTTGACCAGCCAATAAACATCCATCCGTTTTCAATATATATAGCGCAGACTGATGGTTGATTCCAATCACGCTCACGTACCGCGTTTTGGTCGTGCAAGTACACAAGGATCGCTCCTTCTCGTGTCCCAAACACGACAAACCCACCATGTAAGGTGACGTCACAGACATTGAGAGCTACTCTCTGTCGAAAATAAATAAATAATTAATACTGTTGGCATCATGGTCGCTCTTCTGCCGCTTGTATGACACGTGAACCACGTACAAACTCAGCTGATGGGGCAAAATCGTCGCCGCTCTCGGTCGCTTGGATGACGAAGCATGCGCCATCCGCAGTGGCGACAAAGATCCGTATCTACACACACCACACGTTAATACGGCATAATATCCAGTCGCTTGGATGCGGCGCATTTCCCGATCCAACGTACGTCATTTGGCATGGCCACGTCGGCGCAAATGGCGCTCACGCATCCGTTGACTCGACACTCTTTCCATTTCACCAAATTGTCAGAAGAAATCTGGTGGCGCACATGTTACACAGGCCGATGCGTCAATATTCAATCCACGGACATACCCTGACAAGCGCGCGCATGTACCTTGTAGACAGCGACCATGCCGTTCATGGAGCCAAAGACCAGGTCGCTGAGGTCGTCGCCATCGACATCCACGATTGCGTGCGCGTTTGGCAAGATCTTGCCATCGAGCTGCGTGACGAAGGTTGGTACAATCTCAAGCTATCGGTTGGTTTATTGGGCAGTGCCCAGCATGGTTAGTACACTGATCCTCCAGATCCATTTTGCTGAAGGAACAAGGGGAAATGATTGACCTGTTGCATGTTTGGTGTCCCAAATGTTGGAAATCTGTCATCTGGAAATGCACATTAATTTTCAGAGGCAATCTCCCAAAACATCATGTTTCCGGCTGTATGTGTCGCAGACCGTGATATCAACTATGGGAGGGATTTGTGGCGACGTTTGCCAAAACACAGATCCGATCAAAAAGGTCCCGTCATTTGTGAAGTTGCCGCCGTCGCCGCAATGAACTCCGTCCGCAACTGCAAGAGCCTCGCCACGCGTATTGCATGCCGCAATGGCAGCGCGATGAAGCCTGCACGCACAGGGATGGCGTTCGCGCTCACGCGCTCCATCAGCGCTACAGCGCTGCAATCGCCATTGGGCCAGGTCGCGCACCAGTCGACGTTGCATGAGCCGTTCATGCGCTCCTTCTCCGGACAGCGGCGATCAGCTGACGAGGATGCATCAAGTGCAGTGCATGAGCCACTCTCGGTCAGCAAGATCGCGGTCATCGGAGGTGGCAACATGGCCAACGCGATCATCACAGGGTTGCTTTCCAAGAAGCTGCTGCCTAGCCAGAAGATCATGGTGTCCGATCCAAACCCACGTACGTGTCACATACCCACAAATCTTTGTGTCAACATGCAACAAATTAACCAAAATGAATGATATCACCCATTAATGGATGCAACAGCCGTTCGACAAAAGTATGCGGAGCGCCAGATCGGAACGAGTGACCGCAACGCAGGCGCCGTGAAGGACGCGGATGTGATTGTGCTGGCTGTCAAGCCGCAAGTGCTCAATGATGTACGTTTGCCTCCCCTCCATCGGATCCCCAATCCCCTCATGTACCAACGCAGTCTGACGAGATGGGTTTCATTTAGGTTATGGAGAGTTTTGTGGACGTTATGAAGCCCGACGCGCTTGTGTTGTCCGTCGCAGCGGGTGTAACGATTGACAACATCCAGTCGGTGCTTGGCCCCGACTCGCGGATTATTCGAAGCATGCCGAATACGCCTGCGATGATCGGAGAAGGCATGACCGTGTGGTCCCAGTCCTCTGATGTCACGGAAGAACAACACGCATTGGTAAGAACAAACCCCGAAATTGGCAGGTGTCCGACTGAGCGGCATTTTCTCATTGTGAACTTCCTTCATTCTTACTGTGCAGTCAAAGCGAATCCTTGGTGCGTTTGGAGTTGAAGTGTTTGTCGACGACGAGAGCGCATTAGATATGGCCACGGCGCTGTCTGGCTCGGGTCCTGGTACGTGGCATCCATCTCGTATTTTGGCCAATGCCACCGATGACTGACTTCGAATACTATGCAGCATACTTCTTCTTGGTGGCCGAAGCCATGGTTGACACGGGCGTCCACATGGGGTTCTCACGCTCCGTTGCAATGGTATGCCACGCAAAGAATACTCTCCACAAAGCACTCTTGGTACTCACATCTGATCGCTGTACTGTAGAAACTCGTCCAGCAAACCATGCTTGGCTCCGCGATGTACATGCAATCGTCAGGATGCCACCCCGTCGAGTTGCGCAACCAGATCACGAGTCCAGGCGGCACCACTGCAGCGGCATTGTACCGCGCCGAGAAAAACGGCTTCCGTGCGGTCATCGCCGACTCGATCTGGGCAGCCTACGAGCGCTGCGTCGAGCTGGGCTCGCCTGTTCCTGTGCAGCGCAAGCGTCCTCGCAACTAAAACTGCCAATGGTGCGAAAATGTAACGAAAACGTTTTTTTCCCTCTGTAAAATTGGGTTTATGCATTACTAGAGGTTTATTGAACAATACAGTCGTTTATACAGGTAGAACAGTAGATTTTGTTGTTGTTTTCTGGTTCCAAGATTTTTTTCCACCAACAACAACAAGGGGGCGGGCGACGCTTCCTTTATCCATTGCGATTTTGCCAAAACAAAAAGGGAAACCAACGAAGTGACGCAGAGGAAGCAACAAGGAAACCATGGCACGAAGCCGTTCCCCATCACCACGCGAGCGCAACAGCAGCCGTCGCAGCACCAGCGCGGCGAGAAGCCCTTCGCCGAGCCGCAGTCGCTCTCGTAGCCGCAGTTCCGCCAAGCGCGCGCCACCAGCCGCATCCTCGACCAAGCGTCGCGCGGCCTCGCGGTCCAAGTCGGCGTCCCGCTCTCGATCGCGTGACAGAGGTGACAGAGGACGAGACCGCAAGCGCCGTCGCTCACCTTCGCGCTCGCGCTCCCCTCGTGGGGACCGCCGTGGAGATGGAGGAGGAGGCGGCCGCCATGGCGATCGTGGCCGCGGACGTGACAACCACGACCGAGGCGGAGGACGAGACCGCGATCGTGGTGACCGTGAACGCGGAGGAGGTGGAGGGCGCCGCAGCCGCGAGCGCAGTGGCAGCCGAGGACGCGGTGACCGCCGTCCACAGCCCATGAGTCTCTTGGTGCGGAACTTGGACTTGAGCACGACCGAGGAGGATATCAAGCGTGCGTTTTCGCGTCGCGAGGGCGACATCCGCGATGTGTACATTCCCAAGGAGTTTGGAGGTGTCAAGCCGCGCGGCTTTGCGTTCATCGAGTTCGTACAAGAGCCATTTCCATGTAGCTGCCTTGTGTAGGCTTGCTGGATCCATCTCACTCATTCTATTTTCTCCATATGACCATATCAGATTTGCCGACGAGCGGGAAGCGCGTGATATCAAGTACAAGATGGACCGCACGACTCTGAATGGCCGTGAAGTGGCCGTGCTCTTCGCACAGCAGCGCCGCAAGACCCCGGAGCAAATGCGGGAGATCGAAGGCTCGGAGCGGAAGGGGTCCCCACGCCGCGAGCGCAGGTAAGAAAAAAGATTGATCACGATGGAAGCAGGCAACCACAAACCGCAGAGTATTCACCACTGTGCTTGTTTTGTATTCCCTATAGTGGCAGCCGCGACCAACGTGAGGAGCGCCCACGCGACAAGGATAACAGCCCTCGCTAGTCACAGACAAGGTGGCGGCGTCCAGGTAGAAAAAAAAGAAAAGTCCCAAAGCAGTTGCAGCGGGATCCAAGAGGCCCACGCACATACGTACTGAACGAACTGAAGAGAAAAGATCGCGCCCACCCACAAACACAGGAAGAGAAGAAGACAGGAAGAAAAAAGAAAGACAAAGAATAAAGAGAAAGAGCGCAAGTTGTGGGTTTCACGAGTTACAGGACCATGTATTACGTGACTGCAGTAGTCTCAACGCCGACGACGGAAACACAAAACAAGGCCAAGAAGAACAAGGCTCAGAAATAGACAGAGCGCAACAACGAGGTGAGATAGCGATGTCGCTAGCCCGGTAGCCGTCGGCGACGCTTCACTGACTAGCTGGGCCATCTTGGCGTGCTGATGGTCCCAGCGCGAGGCCAATTTTGTCAGCTCCTGGATTTGAGTGTCGAAAACCTCCAGTTTTGCGTCGATCTTGGTCTCGACACTCTCCCGTGGATTTGGGTCCATATGTAGCGCTGGTTTGCTGTCGCTCGGCCCGCACGGCGATCCGTCAACATGATCAACAGAAGAAAAAGCACGCTGTGACCCACCAGAAGAGTAGGCAGTCCATGATCCGTCCTCGGACCAAGCGGGGACAAACACGAGAGGAGTGCGAGGCCGCGCCATGCGTGCAGACACCACAAAGACACCATCTTCTTCTTCCTCCTCGTCGTCCTCGTCTTCTTCGTCCTCCTCCATTTCGTCTACGGTGCTTGACACAAGAACGTTTGTCCCATCCAAGAATTTTCGGCCGTTGAGGAGCTCCACGATTCGACGTTTCGCTTTGCACGTTTCTCGATACATTCGACTTTTGTCTGCAGAAGGAAACTCCGCGACAAGCTGCGCCATGTTGATATGCTTCCTCGTGAAAATCGACATCAGCGCAGCTCGCTCAACGAGCTCATCATACCAGTCATCCATCACTTCGCTTGGTCATCGTGGCATCGTCGTCGTCGCGTGTGCTCGACTCACCACCGGCTTGTCACGACGTAGCTGCCCATTGAAGAACTACAACTGGCGCTGGGACAAGCGCTAACGACGACCGCATCGTCCCACTTCACACAACAAGAAATGTAATAAAGCCATCAGGAAATGTATTACAGTTCTGTACTTTGAAATATCCCAAAGCTCTCTATCTACGCACTAGCACCGCTCACCCGCCGATGAGGATCATGGGCCGGTTCTTGGCCTTGGCGATGCCGTACATGTCTTTATGGCCACCAAGCGCAAACTTTTTCCGTTTCACAGCAACATCCACGATGCTTTGGATGTCCTTGTCGGAGATTTCAAACCGCATGGCATCGCGCAAGCTCACCTCAGTGTTGCCAAACAGACACACTTTCAAGTTGCCATCCGCTGTGAGCCGCAAGCGGTTACAAGTGCCGCAAAAGTGCTGGCTCATGGATGTGATAAAGCCAAATTGGCCCTTGAATCCTGGAATCTTGAACGCCTTGGAAGTATCATTTGCATCATCTTCCAGTTTTTCGACCACAGGATACTGTGCTTCGATGGTCGCCATCATTTCTTTGAACGACACAAACGTGTCGTCGTTCCACTTGTTGCTGTCGAAGGGCATCCATTCGATGAAGCGCACGTCGACCGCGTTGGTGCGCGTGAACTCGACAAAGTCCAATAGCTCGTTCAGGTTGAAATCGCGCATCACGACGCAATTGATCTTGACCGGCGCAAAGCCCAGCACCTGCGCGTCTTGGATGGCACCCATGACGCGGCTGAACCCTTGGCGGCGTGTGATTTGGGTAAACTTATCGGACTGAAGCGTATCCAGGCTGATATTCAAGCGGTCGACTCCTGCTTGCTGCAGCGCGCGCAGTTTCTTCTGAAGCACGATGCCATTTGTCGTCACGCCGACAGACTTGATGCCCGGCAAGGCGCGCAATTGCGCCGTGAGATCAACAAGATCTGGTCGCAACAATGGCTCGCCACCGGTCAGTCGGATGCGCGTGACGCCGCACTCGGCAAAGAGCCTCGCGAGCCGCACGATCTCTTGCGTACTGAGCATATCATCCTGTGGCTGCAGATCGACGCCGTCTTCGGGCATACAGTACCGGCAACGCAAGTTGCATCGCTCGGTCAATGATATCCTCAAATACGAGTGCGTGCGGCCAAACGTGTCGACCAAGGTGCGTGGTCGTGGTGGTGCAGACGTCGAGGACAAGGAGGATGCCTTGTTGGCTTGTTCGGCTTCTGCGCGTCGGATATCGTTCAAAATTTGCTGAATCTGCGCAAGCGACTCTTCTCGCGTCGCAGCGCGTTCATTGGGCGCCGCAGAGTCGTCTCGACCGTTGACGAAATCTTGGAACCGCGGTCCGTCTTGCACCTGTTTCTTCCACTCCAATCGCCGTACTTCTGTGTGCTGTGGAGACGTTTGAACATTGCGCACTTGCGTGATTGGTCGCTGTGGAAGAGACTGCGTGGACTGCAGCGACGGCAGCTGAAGAAGAGCGTACCGTGCCGCTCTCATGGTGAGACCTGCGCTTGTCGTGCGTAGGCCGCACATTGCTGTGCTGTACTGTACCACCGGCAAGGCGAATGAGCTGGCGCGAGAATTCGTGAATGCGTTTTGTTTTGCGTGCGTTTGCCTTCGTTCCGTTCTTGGTTCGGTTTGTGCATCATCCGTCTGAAGGCTACATTCATTCCTACTTAAATTTCCCATTTTTAGCCAATCAGCGCTATTGATGCCAAATCAAACAAACCTGCCAAAAGCAGGTGCAAAACGCCAGTTATGACCATGCCGAGTGAGTGGTATTATGACCAGTTATGTCCTTGTATTTCTACACCTCATGCTTCAAGCTTCGCCATACTCGTCATTGAGCCGCTGTTTGAGAAGCAGTCGCTTGATCAGCCGCTCCCATCGCTTGACCACGAGTTGTTGGTTCTTATCGATCGCCTTCTCAATGAGCGAGTGCTGCATATGCGCGTGGGCGTCCACAAGCGTGTCCACCACGACCGCCGCGACCACGATGCCGTCCATTTTGGGGCAATTCTTACCCTCCCGGTTTTCAAATCCGACCACAGCAGGCGCGTAGTCGATGCCGAGTTGCTGCGCGACTTTCTCAATGCGCGGCAATTGCAAGTGGACAGCGCCATGCGGCAAATGCGCAGCGCTCCACAGCTCAATGTTGCCGTACGTGTTTTTGGGCACGCGCACGCCATCCACACACGGCGCGACTACTGGCTCGGTCTGCCACAGTCCATACAATGACTTGCCTGGCCCACGCGCAGCCATCGTAGCGCCACGATCGTCATCACCATCATCATCACTGCTACTACCACTTGCAGTGGAAGTCCTAGTCTTTGTCGTGGCGCCTAGCTGCTTGGCCGGCCGATCGCGCTCGTCGTCCTTCACTTGCCGTCCGAGCCGTCGCCACTGGAACCACGCGCGTGTGGTCTGCACACTCTTGCGTAGATACACTGGGTGGCCCTTGAAGAGGCCGACCGCTTGCTTTGGGTACACGCATTCAAACTGGCCAAGGTGCCGTTCCAAACAGTACAAATGATGTTTCTTGAAGGCTTCCAGACTTGTCGGCATGGCTTCGGCTTCAGCCATTTGTTGGAGAGCTTGCTGTTCCGACTCGCGGCGACTCGAGTCACCGGCATCTTGCACGAACCGACTGTTCAATTGTCGAAGTGACAGCGCGATCCAGTCGTGGGCGAGCCGCAGCGGCAAACTTCGGCTCCATCGGTCCGTGTACCGCGGCGCGACGTCCATGATGAAACCGTCCTCTTCGACGCTGAACACGTAGCTCAACACGGAGCCTTTGCCACGCAGCGTCTCGACTTCTTGCGGTCGGTTCACAAGTTTCCGCACAGCGTCGACCATCATCCACCGATTCTTTTTCTCATCAAGTACTTCGCTCCACATCCAGTCATAGTGGGCCGAGTCGTCGCTGCTTTGTTGGTCGTCTTCTTCCTCGAGGCCGCGCGGCCGCCGCCGTCGCTTTCCTCGTGTCGTGGACGCGTTCATCGCTAGCAATTCGGCTGCTTTGCTGCTGCGTTGCTGCACGACCAGCGGATCCATCGCCATGGTCAGTCGAGTGCGCAAGCCAAGAGCGCGGCACAACAGTGTAAACAGCAGAGTGAGTTCGCAGTGGCGCCCACGGCGGTCGGCCACCACACGCATCAGCGCATTCTCCGTCACCGGCACCGCCGTCTGTCCATTGACTACAAGACCGCGCTCATCGTCGCCATCTGCCGAATCGTAGTCGTAATTGGGCAATCGAAAATGCCCATGGAACCACCGCACAAGCAGCTCCAACAAATACTGGCGTGGCATCTTATTCACTTCTTTAAAGAAATCCAGTGCGCTGTCGCTGGTCAGCGAAAGAACAAGCGCACGCAGCACACACGAGCGGCACAGTTCGTTCATGCGCTGCTGCGACGCCAAGAGCAGCAGCAAGTGGCTCTTGTGGAGTGCCAGCTCCTGCGCCTTATCCTGCTTGGTCATTCTCACGGGCTTGCGTTTTGAAGTCGTCTTCCCATCACCAGCGCTGGAGCCATTTTCCTTCTCAGCTTGGCGCTGCAAGACGCTGTTGATGTGGTCCCAATTGACGGCATTCAGATCGCTCACGATGTCTTCTCCTTCTTCTTCTTGTTGGTCATCTGCGGGTGGCTCGTGGCTCGGAATGGGTTCATTTTGTCGTTCACTGGCATCCTCCCAGTCCACATCGTCGTCAGCGTCTGAATACGCAAACTCTTGGTCCTCCTCCCTGTGGCCATCACCATGTGCCTCTGTCACTGTATTATCAGCAGCGTCTATGGTTTGCTCGTCAGCGTCCGATTCGTCTTCGTATTCCCACTCAATATTCTCATCGTCGTCGCTCATGTTCTCAAGAAACACACACAAAATTGACCAAAAAACAAAAAAATGATCGAATCCGTTCTTAACGAGGTTCTTAACGATACTGTCAATCAAACATGTCTGGATCTGGCGGCCATGACGATTTTGCTGCGTACGAGTGAGCTGCTGTTGCTTCTAATGGCTCTTGGTCTTTCTTATTCTGGCTCTTGCGGTGGTGGTGGTGGCTGCGGAGACCCGAATCGAGTGGCGTATTGCTTATGCTGCTCGTCGACGGCTTGGCCTGGGCCTTGTCTGGCAAATCGCCAAGCTGCTGTTCGACGCGACTGAGACGTGTCTCGATGCTGGACATGCGACTCAAAATGGCGCTCGTGAGGTCGCTAATCTGCTTGCTCAAGGTCACAAGCACCTCTTGGACTTCGGCCTTGGTGTCTGAACAGCCACACCCACATGCTCCGGTGGCATGGGCCCGTGTGCCGTTCGACATAGCTGGTGGCATGTGGACAGTCGTGGTGGTGGCTGACTGGCGGTCATAGTGCTGGTGGTAGCTGTGGTGGTGATTAGTTGTAGTGTCGTTGTGTTGATGGTTGTGGGTTTCCTCGCCGGCCGAGTCAGTGTAGTCACTCTCAGCATCCTATTGTAGCAGTATCCAGCAACCCAATAGTATGAGCCCCATCTCTGGCTCCTGTTCAAACCCCATGTAGAGTATGATTATTACCTGGTTGTAGCTGCTAGAGGTATGCTCTCGAGTGGTCGAATGGCTCGGCTTTTGGCCACGAATTTCGTTGAAGCTGCTGCTTGTTGGTGCTGTTGCTGCTGTGTCTTGAGCGTGTTGCTTCTCCGTATCGTTGTTTCCAGGTTGAAGCCGGTCTCGGACGGCTTGCTGTCTTGCTCTTTGTTGTTCTCGAGCGTTGCGTATGGATTCTCGCCGCAAATGTTCCAGTAAACCTCTCGTATCGATGGAAGAGGCTTCTACTACTTGGTGAGATGAAGGCGACGGCAGCCGGTGATTTTCCACATGGGTCGCGCTGGACTTGAACCTGGGCGGCAGATACAACACAGAAACCGTCAGTACGAAACGATAGCGTTGTCATCTCGTCAGCGATCGTCCACTCATCCACGCACTCTCTTGGTTTGGTCCACACGGCCTGTTCCTGTCGCCGCTGCCGCACACACGCGTCGTGTTTCTGGACCACAATCTCCAGCATATCGCCCACGAGTTGCACTTTGCGTTCCATGAAATGACTCGACAAGAACTGCGTCGCGGTCATGGAAGGAAAATACTGAAACTCGTCCCGCATGAGACGGAAACAGTGGTCAATGAACCGCGCATCGGTCTTGCCGTACAGATCGTATCCCTATACATTACATTGAAAACATCAGACACACTCTGATGGCCGACGCACGACAGCCCGATCGTTTGATTCGCCACGTACTTTTTCCTGGATAAAAGCAGCGACATGGCGAGAAAAATCCAGCAGCCCGTGGTGGAGAATGCGCAGCAGCTCGGCAACTCGAAACTCACTGGTGTGTGTTCATCGTGTTGTTACACGCACCAAGTGTCCGTCAGAAAGGCAACATACCACCACCTATATCCATATATCAACATCAAAACGTACGTTGTGGTGTGCGCGTGAGGGTACCCCGTCGCCTTGAGCAGCTTGCGCAGCCGCTCGAGGCTGTTCTTGAGATCGCCCATTGCCGCTGTTTTTTCTCCAATTTTCCAATTTTCCAATTTGAAATCCGTTCAAAATGGTGAGAATGTTGCACGAATGTTACACGACAGTTGCACAAAAAGAGAATCAGATTTGTTTTTCGTGACTTTTTTTTCATTCCGCAAAAACGAAAACTCTGTTTTTCCTTTTTGCATATAATGGTTCGGTGTGGAAAAGGATCCCGGCAGTTGTTGTTACATGCAGCACATCGTATTCTTTAGTACTTGCACTACAAGCTTTCCAACGAGTCGACAAAGCCAGCGATCTGTCCAAGAGATAGAGAGCGAGAGAGAGTTAGTACATAAGAAATGGGATGGTTCTCCACAGGTCTTCAGTGTGTGGACAGTAAGTGCACAATGCATACCGAAACGACGCCACCGATGATCGCACAGATCTTGGTCAAGAAGTGGGTGAGCGGCACACGGTCGTTCTCGACTTTGACCATGAATGGCGACAGATCAAACACAAAGAACGCGCCAGGAAGAGCCGACAATTGGCCATTTGGATCCAAGTAGCGGGCTTGCTGTGTGTACGAGAACTGGTAGGACGCCTCGTCCGATGGGGAGTCACTGTAAATGGTTGGAACAACCTTGATAAAGTACTGGAAGACACCGCCCACTGCAACAAACGAATTTTCAATTTCTGGGGTCAGCACCGATCGACAATGCAAAGCAAATGGGGAGCTTGCTATTAGCCGTGAAACGTACCACTTTCTGCGATCTTGGTGACACCATCAAGAGGACCAACCGTACCACGGTACGGCGTGCCGAACGACAAGCCGTGGACAATGTGGCTCGCATTGAACGACAACTCCTGGCCTGGCCGGAATTGGTGCACGAGCCGTCCTTCGCGGTGGAACGTACGGCCCAGCGCGACGTGGAAGTTGCCGGCCACGCGGTTCACCATCATATTTCCTTGGAAGCGGCAGCCTTCTCCTTCTTGCGCTTGCATTTCTTCGGCGGCATTTTCACGGATGCATTGCTCTTTTTGGTCGGCGTCCTCTAGCGACACGTCATTGTGGATGAACGCCTCTTTGACTTCGTCACAGGTGTTGCAGCATTTTTTGCCACTCGGATGGGGCGCGTTGTAGCAGCTGCCACAGTATCCTGGTGGGACGTCCGTCTTGGTCTCGTCTTCAGGCGCATGGACCATGGAGATAGGGCGTCCAATCGGTTTGCCATTCGCATCCAGACGGATCTTCTTGATCGTCTGGTGCATGTTCATCTGCAAGTCGCCAGCCACGTCCATGGCGTTGACATGGGCATCTGCAAACACAAAGGAAACATGAGTGACAGGTATACATCGTCGCGCTAGTACTAGTATAGTATACAAACCTTTGCAGCTGATCGCAAGGAAACTAATGTCGACGTTGATCTGGAGCTTTTCATTGATGGTCGAATCTACGACCATGTGCTCGTGGGTGTTCACAAACATGTACGCCTTGAACTCGGATAAGAACAAGATGACCATCACCACCACCATCACGATCGAGACTGGTGATACCCAGCCACCATAAATTCAGTCCATGACTATCAAGAGAGAAAGAGAGAAAGCCACTGGGAGGAACTTGCATACCTGTGGCGCCGAATTCGGTCTGCACTTTGAACTCGCGGTGCATCTTTGGGTACACATCCACGCGCTTCAAAGCGCGACGAGCGGTCTTGGTCAGCTCGCTTTCGGGCGCGCCATTGCTGCCCGTGTCGTCCACGTCGCCCTTGCGGTTGCGCAGCATTGTCCGGCAATTCACTGCTTTTGTCCACGTGTGTGCTTTGGAGATCGTCAGCTCAGCTCAGCTCCCTCGCGAGAGTGATATCCTGTGTTACACGATATTATTCATCATAACGGAGGTCCAACAGGATAAAACCTGTGATATCGAATATGGTAATATCGAATTACGAAGGGTTTGGAAACCATATCTTGAACCGACGCAATGAAAACCATTTTTTGCCGCCACAACCGATGCAGCCTTCAACATGGAGCCTCCAGAGATCGCGATCGAGTCGTATTTCCGACGCCAGATGACTGCCATAGGCACGACATCGTACGACAAGCACGCTACTTAAACGGACCCTGACCTTCCAGTCGCGCTGACCCTGATTGTGGGGCAATTAGTGTGGAGCAGATCGGGCTGATGCATGTGCTGATCGTTGGACTTCGTGGATGTGGCATCGAGATCGGTATGATGGATGGACACCTTGATGGTTCAGCCACAAGATGACTTAAACCTGTTTTGTATGGTGCTGACGCAGCCAAGTGCTTGGCCTTGAGTGGCGTGCAACGGCTCACACTCATGGACGAAGAGCTGGTCCGAGAAGAAGACCTTGCGCTGAGTGTACGTGAACACCCGTGCTACATTATACCAGTATTATTGCACGTTGGGAGATATGAACGGCTATATTCGATGTATCTGCTTAGCATCTCCTGCGTGATGGCGACCAGGGCAAGCCCAAGGCCCCGTTGGTTGCATCGCGGTTGACCCAACTGGGACCATTTGCCGATGTGCGCACACTGCGCGGCTCCCTCTCGCTCGACTTGCTTCTCAATTTCCACGTAAGGTATTTGGCTTTCAACCTCGCGACGCTGACGATGGGTTCGTCGACGCTCACTTCTGTCTCCTCATCAGGTTGTGGTCTTTGCCAGTGCCCATCTATCGCAAGAAGAAGTGATCGCGTACGACGAGTTTTGCCGCGCACAGTCGCCTCCGATCGGCGTAGTGGTCGTCGAGAGCCGCGGTCTTTTCGGTTGCGTCTTCACCGACTTCTCGTCACAGCACCACTGTCTCAACGCCACCGCTGGCGTTCGAGACGCCACATTTACTGTCCTTCCGAAGCGCACGCAGGTCCACAATGACACCACGGTCGATACGATCACTGTCGCTGTCAAAGAATCCCAACTGCTGAAGAGCTGCATCCAGCCAGGTGACCACGTGACGCTGCATACCGGCAGCAATGATGATGTCAATGGCGAGTTGTTGCTAGTCGTCCAAGCCATCGAGACTGAGCGTGGGTTGCGGCTGAGGCCGGTCGACGCGTCTTCATCGCTGCACCGTGACTTCAAATGGCTGCGACGTGTCGCCACGACTGCGACAGTCTCAACCCACCGCTGTCTGCGCCTCTGCTTGCTCGCTCCTGGACAGATCACACTGCCCATGCGAGCACAACCGATCAACCAACGTACGTTCGGCGTTCCACCGTGTTGCAAATGTACCTATCATCTGACTTTGCTTTTTGTGGTTTGGATAACACTAGGTAGAAGCTACAGTTTGCATCTAGCGATGATGGGCATCCACTGTTTCAAAGGCGAGTTTGGGGTCGCTCCCACCAGCAATAATACCGACCACGTCAAACGGACGCTCGCACTGATCCACGAGCTGCTGGAACGGGTATGGGAGCCCACCTGTACTGCTAAAGGATCCCCGCACAAGAGATATTCACGGCATTTCTTCATTGGTCTTGTTCAGAATGCCAAATGTCAGCGAAATACTACAAAAGAGAATCAAGGTGCGGACACCACGGCACCACCATTCATCCAGAGAGCCGACGTCGACGACTTGCTCATCGAGCAGGCGCTGCGCTGTGCATCCTCGGAATTGCAGCCGCTCAGTGTGTTACTCGCCGGGTACGCGGCGCTGCAAGTGCTCAAATTCTCAGGTTGGAAAGTAGTGAAGCATTCCAATCGCTACGGTTCGTATATGTGCTGTCTGACACACACACTCGGTTCAATTTCTTCGTAGGCGCGCTCGGTTCTCTTCCACCGAGCCAGTTTTTGTACTATGACGTCGTGGAGCTGGCCTCACTCGCTGCTGCTAATGCGGCAGCTACCATGAGTACCGGTAGCCCAACACTGCAAGCAGCGACATCACCACGGAACAAGTCTCTCGTCGCTATGTTTGGCCACCAAACCGTGGAAAGGCTGACTCAGAAGACCGTGCCTCTCCTCATCGGCGCGGGTGCCGTCAACCTGGAGATTTTGAAAGTGCGTACGCTGGTAGGGACACAAACATTCCAAAGTCTCACAACCAACAACACTTGTGATGACTGCAGAACTTATTGTGTATGGACATTGGAACCAATGCATCGATCCGTTTCGTACTCGATCCAGACGAAAAGCCAGCGATCGACAGTGCGGATCTTCAGGCATGCGCAGTGTTTGCCCCCACGACTATCGGACAAAGCAAGGCGACCGTGCTGAGGGGCTTTCATCCATGTGTGGACGTCGTGGACGTCGCTGATATCAAGTGCCTCCCGTGGGCGACGTGGCTGGAGAGCACTGTGATCTGTGGGGACGTTGCGTCCCCACACAACCGCTTAGCGATCGACGAAGCGTGTCGTGTGTATGAAAAGCCGCTGCTGCTGTCGTTCGAGAATCCAAGCGGGCTCGTTCAAATCGAAGCCATCGTGCCACATCTCTCTGCGACCCACAGTGAGCGACAGATCGCGACTGAAAAGATGCACGGCGCGGGGCTCTTTGCCTTTGACTATATCCCAACTGCTAGCACTGGTGAAAATGCATCGGGACCTCTTGTCTGCTTGGCAGTGGAACGAATGGTGAAATCAAGTCGCGCGTGCTTTGTGCTGCTTTTTGAGACGGCCGTTCAGTCGACCGTGCAATACTTTGAGAGACGCCACGCAGCGCGCAAGACGCCCAACTTACTACCGCTTGAAGAGGATACCGACACGATGCTGTGGATGATATGGAGCGTCGCGCAGCGCGGCCACGGCGTTCGCGGGTTTGACGACTGTCTTCGCGTCGCCTGGATGCTGTTGGAGCTACTGCCAGTGTGGCTTGTGACAGAAAACGCCACAGATGCGTCAGCAGCTACAGCGCGGAACGCAGAAGAAAAAGAAGTAGATCGGGAACGACCAAGTGGAGATGGTGATCGCATTCACGTACTAGAGGTTGACCCACTCGATCCTGACCATGCGCAGCTGCTTGTCGCGACTGCATGCATCGTCGCTTGGTCCGTTCGCATTCCCATCCCACCACGTACGTTACCTACCTGCTCACAGAGTGGACGATGCTTACAAACACCACTGATCATAATACCGGTATGGTTCTCTTCTAGTGGACGCACGTCGCGCTCTGCTGACCCAAATGGCTTCACGAGCGGAAACGTTCAGTCTCCACCGTAACCCGAGAACCGTGGCCACTATTCGGCAAAGCTTCTCCACGACCGACGCGGCTCAAATGGTGGAGCTTGTCCAGCGGATCCAGCCAACACAACTCGACCTGGACGATGCCAGCAAATACCACCTGCACTTTCTCCAAGCGCTCACAAATTTGCAGGTTTCATGGCGCAGTTCTAATTTGCCATCACACGTCGCCGACTTACCTCATGTGAGACGGCTTTGCCGAGCAAAACGCGAGTTCCTTCCAGTGGTCACGATCCTCGGAGCGCTCGCCACGCTTCAGCTGATCCGTCTCTCACTTGGGGTTTCCGGTACCCAGCAAGACAGTGGCGATGGTGATATCCATGAGTACGTGGCCAACTGGACGCCGACAGGCAGTTGTGTGCTTTTAGAGATCGCCCACGTGCCTCCACCACTCACTCTCAGCTCGATGCCCCTGGAAATCACTCGTGGTGTGCCGCTGAGAATTATTCCTGACGGCCTCTCACGATGGACAAAGATCGTTGTGCCCACTTCCGCAGCTCTGCAAGACGTCAAGGCCATCACGCAGTACATTGAGGTTTGTGAATTGTCTGGGTCTCTGAGCCTTCGGTCCTCGCCGTATCATATCGTTGCTCATATGTGTCTTGTGTTTGATGGATGTTGTTCTGTGTTGGACGACCAGACCAAATACACCGTCACAGTGCAAGCAATTCTCGATCGTGGGAAACCGATAACAACAAGTCGAGCGACAGACCAGGTCACAGGCGATGCTTTATCACGGAGTCAGAGGTACGGAGAGTTGGTTGCCCATGGGTTGTGTGGCGTTTGTTCGTTGTTCTGTCTTTGACACCATTTCTTATTTGTTCTGGTTTGAAAGTGTCTTCAATCTTTGTGACCGTATCCACTGTTCTTCCGCATCTTCACCATCGCCTCCACCTCCGTTTGTGCTTCTGGACGTGGTGGCGTCAGACACACGAGGCGATGTCGTCTTCGCCCCCATGCGGGTGAATAGGATCCTCTGAGCTCGTCACCACATGTCACAGATTTTTGTTCATCCAATGCGCGCGTCACAGCGTTTTTACTTTGTTACCTTCTAGCAACATTGCATTGCTGCGCGCGTCGCAGATCCGTTGGTTCTGTACTTTCGTGCAACATCAAGGCTATTCTTCTCTCAAAAAATGGTCTGCAAAAAGTTGCAGCTCGACGTTGGCCCATATTTTTCTCTCATCTTGAGCGCGTGCATAGTGTATCGTCGTCCTGCATTCAGTCTGTCTCTCCGTGTACGTACGTGTTTCCGCTTCCTTCGACTGTTACGTGTCTGCACCACGCGTTTACCATGAGCGCTGCCGTTGTTGCGCGTCCGCACCACTCCGACCATGAGCATGACGATGCCGATGATGAGACGTGGGCACTGGAGCTTGAAGAAGAGCTGCTCGCAGGCAGCAGCAATGGTGAGTGTAGATATAGTAGCAAAACCGTCCAGCCTGGTATACCGAACTGATATGCTCATGGAATGCTGATGTCTACAAACAGAGACGGTTATGTATGCGACTGGCAGCTCCACCGGCGACGCAAAACCGACGCATTTGTCCCAGAACGACCACTCCCCAATGGACCGCTCGTCTCACAAAAACAAGAGCGACACACCTCGCTGTTTACTGGCGATGGCGCTGCCTCAGGAGGTTTTGGTCAATATCGTCGAGTTCACACCCGTCGGCCGGGTCTCCAAAGCCTGGAGTCTCGCGAGCAGCACGCGTACGTTTCACGGTAGCTCTTCAAAAAAATGATAGAGAAACACCCGCTTGGTGGCTAACGAACCAAACACATTTGCAATTTGCTTGTGTCCACAGTCGCGCGCCGCAAGTTCCTCGCTCGACTCACCGAGACGCTGCAGGCGTTCACAGCCGACGCGCCTGTGCTCGCGCAGGAAATCGAAGCCTCTCTCTTTGCTGCGTACGGCCAAAGGTACTGGTTTGTTAGAAACCCAATAGGATCCCCGCCATGTCTTCTTCTTGTTGAGCTCACATGTGTTTAAAACAACAGCTTCTCGCTGCCCAAATCGTACGCGCAGAAGGCGCGTCAACTGCTCTTCAACCTCAAAGATTCACGGAACGCGGCGCTTCGCGAGCGGCTCTTTACAGGCGACTTGCCTGTCGCGGCGCTGGTGCGCATGAGCGCGAGCGACATGGCCAACCCGCAGCTCGTGCAGCAACGCGAGCAGTGGATCAAGAAGCGCACCCACGAAGTCATGCGCGACACGCAAGCCACGGATGGGTTCACCCAAACGGATCTATTTGAGTGCCGCGCGTGTGGCAGCTTCCGCACAGGGTATCGCCAGTGGCGACGCAAGGCCATCGTGGACCGCACGCGTGTTATCGTCAGTTGCCGCGATTGCCCCTACCGCTGGGAGCTGTGAAGTCTGGAGGAAGAAGAAGAAAACAACTGAGCGGTGATCGGCAGACGCACACTCAAGATGACGAGGCCAGTAAAGATTTCAACCGACTCCAGGACCAAACCCACGACGCGGCATCCGGGTTTTACTCGGTCGGTCCCAGCTTGCTAGCTACCCAAGTAAGGATTGGTAGTGCACTCGAATATGCTGGGGTTGCGCACCAGTACTTGTAATTTCCACGACGCGACGACAGCGACGCCGTCTGTGGTCAGTCGCCCCACAATGGGCGTCTTCATGCAGCCAGCCACAGAACAGTAGTCACTTCGAAATAGTAATACAACAGGACAGTCAAACAATCAATCCTCATTGCCGAGTTTGGTGTGCATAACTTATATTAAATAGATCCCACGCCGACTGCAAACGGTCGGAGATCATCGCACACTACCAGTACTCCACACACTATACTACCATTATCTATATCTATACCGTACTTGGATGGCCCGGCCACGTTCTAATCCTGTTATTATTCCAACCAACCACACACACGCGCCAATACATACTACTCGCCCTCGCTCGAGTACGCGTCGTCGTCCTCCGAACTGTACGCCGCCTCACCAAAGTACCCACCACTGGCTCCGGCACCACTGGTACTTCCTCCTCCTCTTCCTCCTCCTCCTCCACCACGATGCATGCTAGTCGGCGGTGGGAAATCCTGAGTACGATACGGGAACGACGTCGGGTGGGGCTGTGGCAAGGCGTACTGGGTCTGTTGCTGTTGGTGGTGCTGGTTGTGGTGTTGCGACTGGGCCTGCGCGCTTGACGCCATCATCGGCCGCTGCGGCTGAGGCTGAGATTGCGGAGCCTGCTGGGACTGGGACTTGCCATGGAGCCGCTGCTGGTGGCGCAACTGCTGCTGCCGCAAGCGGAACATGCGCTCCTGGTACACGGCCGTGGCGATCATGCGCTTGGCGTCGGCATTGTCCACGCTGTTGTCGCTGTACGAGATTTGCGACAGCAGCGGGCACACCAGCTTGCCGATCGTGCGCCCGAGCATCTCCATACTGGTGGCAGTCAAGTAGTTCATCTCAATGCCCAGGAACCGCAATTTCTCCAACTTGCGGCTTTCCATCGCAAACAAAACGTGGTGGAAACACGAATCTGTGATGGTATTTCCGCCCAAGCAAAGCTCCACGAGGTTGGGCGCGCAGCCATCGGCAAGTGCGTGGCAAATGCTGCGGATGCCTTCTTCCGAGATGAAATTGCGGCGCAAATCCAGCCGCGTGAGCTTGGGGCAGACACTGGAGCGCAGCATTTGCGCGATCTTCATGGCGCCGTAATCTCCAAAGCTGTTTCCAGGCAAGCAAAGCTCTTCCAGCTGTGGACAGCAACCCGTCATCAAGTTGTTGAGCAACACATCGGCTTCTCCGTCGGCTTCTTCGTTCGTGAACAAAGTCGTGAGTCCGAGCCGCGTGAGCCGTGGGAAGGCGTTGGAACGGAGCTGCTCGGAAAGCGCCAACACGATCTGTTCGTGGTCGTCGTGGGTCACGACAAACCGCTGCGGGCAGTTCATGGCGCGCATCGACAGCTTGCCAAAGGCCATGCCAGACGACAACGAGACCACTTCCAGCGCACGCAAGTTGACGCAATCACGAAGGATACACGTGCCCGTGTGCAGCGAGAAGGTGTTGAGGGCGCGCTGCGTGGCGTTGCACGACATTTGCAGCGAGCCCACAAACAACGGCGCCAGCCCATAGGCTGCACGCGACACGCCACGCGCGCGCATGACCTCGACGCCGTCGACGTAGCTCCAGATGATCGTGTTGAGCTCGTCCACGCCTCGAAATAAGAGCTGACCTAGTTGGCTGTGCCGAAGTGGTGGTGGCAGAGGTTGTTGCTGTCGGACAGTCGTTGTGCTTGCAGTGGTGGTCGTGGTCGTGGGGATGCTAGTCGTGCGCACGCGTTTGGTAGCGGCCATGGACATATCCAGCAGAGTATGGTCGGCCGCAGTCATCTGACTTGCTGACCGCTTGCCAGAGTTGTTGCCGCTGGATGGCACGAAATAGGTGGCGCTCATTTGTGTGGACGAGACTGCCGCTGTCGCTGCTGCTGTTGGTGGTGGTGGTGCCACCAGTGGTGGTAATATTGGGGGCGGTGCGAGCACGTCTTGCCCCGCCATGGCTCCGCGCATCATCTCTGTAAACGACTGTGTGGGCGGTGGCAATGGTACTGATGTTGCTGCTGACACTGGGACTGGTACTTCTTCTTGTGGCGGTGGCGTCGGCGCCATCGCGTTCCTGCCGACGCTCGCTTGCGCCACATTACAGCCAACGCTTTGCCCCTGCGTGACCACTTCGCGTCGAATTTTCTTGTTCACAACGCTCGCAGTCAGCGCCTGCACGCGCCGCGCGAGACTGTCGACGTTACTGTACTCCAAGAGCGACGCCGAGTTGAGAAACAACAGCACTTCCAGCTTGCGCGCGAGCGCCCAGGTCTTGGCGTGGGCCTCCGCCTCGGCTGGCGTTTCTGCTCCTGGTCCTGTTGCTGTTCCTGTTCCTGTTGCTGTCCGTGGATGCGACAAGCCGCCTGTGACCGCCGGCGCCGCGGCGGCGTTGCCGCTGAGCACAAGCTGTGCGTTGCGCTTGAGTAGCTGGCCGATGCGGCCTAGGATGTTGCGCCGCTGGATCAAGTGTTCGCGCCGCTGCCAGGTGAGCGGCTTTGGCAGACTCGCCGCGCCGAAGACCGCGCTGTTCGGATGGATCCCTGGGGGCGGCAAGAACCGCCGGGTGTTGTCGTTCTCATTGTCGTTGCCGGCGCGCGGGTCCATGGTGGGTTGCTGGCCGTGGGGATAGTACGCCACTTGTGCCATCGGATGTCTTGACGTCTCGCTGTGCGTTTATTCTCTCTCTCTGTGGGTTGGGGCGATACTGTAGTGACAACCGCCCACACGCGCGTTTTCGTTTTTCTTTTTGGAAGAACCTTCGTCCAGTCGGCGCTCTTGTCTTGGTGTTGCCTTCCACCGCCGCGCTGCACTCCACTGGCAGTCGGGTCGCCCCACGAACATCGGCGGCGCGTGACTTTGCGTCTGCGCCCCCGAGAGACACGACACACGACACCGGCATACATTCTGACCAACGATAAAAAAAAAACGTAAACCCTACCCCTGCAGAAAATGAGGTGTATTACAATAAAACTGATTCTGAGAAGGAAACAATAGAAAATATGCGAGGTTTTTTCTTTGTTGCTGGGATGTCAAACCCTATCCCTAGTGAACGGTGGAAACAGTTCAGCCGCTTAATTCATAAAACAAGGTGCACAATTCGGATCGCGTACATAAGTAGGTGTGTCTTGGATAACTGATAGACGGAGGTCTGTTATGAACCTCGCACTTTGGATTGGATTCTCCTCGACTTCAACTACGGGACGAGAGAACATTTGGGATGAAGACCAGCCCGCCAATATGCCGTGCGCATAGGCGCTCCATGCTTGTATCCAGCGCCGTCGTCGTCGTCTTCTCCCTCTTGTTCGCTATGTGCGCCTGCGAGTCGCCCTACGACGCGACACCTGGAGGACCTTTCCCGTCCATGCGACGCGAACACCCACATTCTCTTGTGTTCGAGGAAGCCGAAGGGGCATTCAACGCCGAGGTAACTTCACTGAAACTCACTGGTGGTGCTGTTGGAAAACTCACGTGCGACATGTTGTAACAGAGCATTTCGTGGTGGCAATGTCTCAAGAATGCGTTCCACAGCGGGTCTGTGGATGACACGCAAGCGGACAGCGACAGCGACAGCGATGGCGACGCTTCCACTTCCATCGACTTGGAGCAAGCGCTCGCATACAACGAGACCACGGCGGTGTACCTCGCGTACGTCACCTCGGTCGCGTACTGCCAGGCCCACCATATCCGCAATTGGTCTTGTTCGCCCTGCGCGCTCGTGCAGCCGCTGGAAGAAATCAGCGTCGTGGAAGACAGGAAAGACAATTTCCAAGGGCTTGTGGGCTACAGCAAAGAGCGCAATGTGGTCTTGGTGGCGTTCCGTGGCAGTATGGATATTTCAAACTGGATCGACAACATCACGTTTGTCAAGAAGCGAGCGTATCCGAAATTCCCAGACGTCAAAGTCCACCAAGGCTTTTACTGGGTGTACGAGACCGTCGCAAGCCAAGTGCTCGCGGCCGTGCGAGCGCTGCTGGACGCGCATCCGACCGCGTCGGTAGTGGTCACGGGCCATTCGCTAGGCGCAGCCGTCGCGGCGCTGACTACCTTTGATCTCGCCGTGCTGCAAGACATCCCTGTGCATGCGATCTACACGTTCGGCGAGCCGCGGGTCGGCAACGCCAACTTTACGCAGCTGCTCAACCACGCCGTGCCCGAAGTCTATCGCATCACCCACTACCGAGACGCCGTGCCGCACTTGCCACCAACGTGGATCGGGTTCCACCATTCAGCACAAGAGGTACTGTACAACCAGCACTTCCACACAGTCCAAACCACTGTGATTCTCCTTATCTGGGCCTGACTTTTTTGTTGTCGGTTGCGACGTGATCACACAGATTTATTATGATGAGTACGCTTCAACTTACACCGCATGCAACCCGTTGGACGGCGAAGACCCGCTTTGCTCGGACGCGTGCTCCCCATTTGGCTGCACGAGCATCGTCGACCATCTCAACTACCTCAACGTGACCATGAGCCATCTCATCTGCTAAAACTGGCATTGCCAATCTGGCCAATACCGGTATTATGAAAAGTAAAAGCACACTCCATTTTGCTTTTTGTGTGTATTTAGTTCCTTCCCCTCCCTCCGCCGTTCCAAATCGGTCAGCCTATAATAACGTGTGCTCGTTTCTTCTCTATTTTCAGGCCACGCTCTCTTTCTATTCTTCTGCGATCTTGGCTAACTTTCCCCTGCCGACCGGCCGCTTTCGGAACGCCCTGGTCACAAAGCGACGCTTGATCTTCCTCCCCCCTTGAAGAGGAAGGGGAAGGGACTTTATAGGACCCCCGTAGCTCTTGGTGACCCCTGAGCAGCTCCCTCCATATCGCATTCATTAACTGGGCTTGTGTTCAAGCGTGTCGTAACATCATGGGCAAGTCCCCAGGTCTCAAGCTTCAAGCGTCGATCGTGCAAGACAACGTGCCCGTGGAGATCGCGTCCAGGCTTTTCGTGGGCTCGATCCACGCAGCATTCAACGTGGACGCTCTCAAACAGGCGCGGATCACACATATCGTCAACCTCGCCGGAAGCTATGCGACTTTCCCAGAGGAATTCACGTACTTGAGCGTCAGCATTCGAGACAAAGAATACGCCGACTTGCTCAGCTGTTTGCCGGCCATCTTGCTGTTCGTAGAAGCCGCCTTGCGCAACCACGACCACAGTGACGGCGGAGGTGGTGGCGGCGTGCTCATCCACTGGTACGTAATTGGGGCTTCCCTGCATTGTCATCACCTTGCTCTAATCAAAGTGTTGCTTGTGTTCTACCTTATCTCAGTGCGGGTGGTCGGTCTCGCTCACCAGCCGTGGCCATGGCGTACTTGATGACCGCGCACCACGTCTCATTTGACCAGGCGCTGCTTCAGATGCTTGCTGCGCGGCCTGTGGTGTCGCTGAACGCGGGCTTTGAAGTCCAATTGCGGTTCCTGGGCGAGGCCAAGGGCGACGCGTTCGCCGCCCACCAGTTACTCCTGCAGCACCGCCTCACGGCGCTCGCTCAGCAACGAGAGGAGGGGCAACTGGACATGGCCTTTGCCAACAGTACAAGACGCCCACACAATCACCACCATAGTCATCACCACCACCATGGCCACCATCACCACGGCCACCACGGTCACAGCAGACATCACCACCACCACCACTCTATGCCACGCACACCAACGCATGGTGAGCCAGGCTGTGACAGCGAGCGTGTCGTGGCTCAGAGCGGAGCCTGTGACGAGCGTGGCATGCTCTTCAGTCGCGTGCCCATTGGCTTGTCGCTCTCGCTGCCGTCGGCTCACACAAAAGGCCCGCAGTTTTTGCCTGCCTTGCGATCGGCTGGTACACTTTTTGGCTGCAAATCATGTGGAGACAATTTGTTTTGTGCAAGTACGATCGTCAACCACGACCACAATGGGAAGCAACCTCGCACAGCTGTGGTGGTCGACACGAGCCAAACGGTTGTTGTTGCCAGCGAGGTCAAGTCAGCCACGAAAAGACCACTTCTCGCCAAGTTGCGGCTGCGGCCTCACAGTCCTGGTGTCGGTGGTGGTAGTAGCAAAGACGTGAAGCAACGCGGTGGAGATAGCAGCAGCAGCAATGCTACTCCAAATGTGATAACGCCACGAACTGCCGTGCTGAAAAACGTCATCAAGAAGGCCAACGACACGCCGCCCGCGTCCCCGCTGCCAGTGCCGTCATCATCATCGTCATCACCACCGCCACCACTGCTGCCACCGTCTCCGCAACAGCCGCCGTCACAACAACAGCAAATGGACGCCGTGCAGAGAGGTGACGGCACTATCCAGCAGCCGAGACACATGGACGAGAAAGGAAGTCGAGATTCCAGTTTCTGGCGAACGCTGGCATCGTTCAAGTCCTCCTCCAAGCGCCATCTGAAGGACACGAGTAGCAGTGGTGGTGAGAGCCACACGACCGACGACGACAAAAAGAAAAAAGCAGTAGCGTCGCCCAAAACAACCGCCGCAAACGCGATCGATTTATCAGCCGCAGCGACCCAAGCGACTGACGACGAGATCGCCCAGGCCAAATTCCTTCATGATAACAAACAGCAATGGGAGCGGAAGCTCCGTGTGCTTGAGCAAAGCTGCCGAGACAACAAGAAATCCAGTGAAGCTGCCAGTCCGATCACACGCCTCGTAGAGCGAGACGCTCAGCTGATGGCACAGCTAGAGCGCTGTGACCAGTGGTTCATTGAGCCACCACAGTGGCTCCTGACAGCTGCCAACCTGGAGCAAGCTAAAGGCCCCATTGTGTGTCCGAATGCCCAGTGCGCGGTGGCGTTAGGCCAGTGGTGCTGGGATGGCTTGCCGTGTGACTGTGGCTGTGGCCACGTCGTCACGCCAGCGTTTCAGCTCAACAAACACGCACTGCGCACGCTCGGCACGGTGGTCGACGCGCCGGCCCAGATGGGCGACAGCCGAGGATCATTTAGCGATACGATTCCTCTAGAGATGACCAATTAATGCAAACTGAAAATGGATATGTTTATTATACACAACACCAAGCTATTGTACTATTCATCGAAATGAAGCAGTTCACTGTCGTGGCGTAGTACGAATGGCTCCGTGGCCTGGGTACCCGCCGAGGCTTCTGCAGCAGCAGCTGCTGCAGCTGCGAGGCGCCGATGGACGGCGCTAGTTGGCGTCCGTGGGGACGGCGATGCGACTACTGTGGACAACCGCGCGGGCGATGACGGCGCCACTGACTGGCGCGCGAGCGGGATTAGGATGCTCTCACCCAGCAAACCACAGCTGGTACTCGAGCCGATTTGGCTGGAGAGAGAGAGAGAGAGAGAGAGAGAGAGAGAGAGAGAG
>JAADWJ010000093.1:0-51318 GCA_023336165.1 Pythium monospermum
CCCCCCCCCCCCCCCGATGCCGACGCAAAGATCGAGGATACAGCCGCCGGAACCAGCACCTGGTTTGAAAAGAAAGCGGCAGGCCCCGGCATCAGACGCGAAAGACTCCGACGACGGCACTGAATCCGATTCAAGCGCCATGTCGGACGATTGTCTGGCTGCCTGGTACAATGCCAAGCATGACCGGCCAAACTCCAACGCTTTAGCGAAAGGGTATCACCGAGTGAAAGCCCTCGTGGACTTCAAAGTGCGGCAAGGCATACGCACGTCCAAGGTTATGTGGGAGAGTCCAAGCCCTGGTGAAAAACCATACGAGTGGCTCTCCGACAAAGACTTGGGTGATTTAAGACCATATGCGGTCAGTAGTAATTACTTTCCCAAGACACAGAGGGTTTTTTCACAGCCCCTTCTACGCACCAATGACCCTTCCCCTTACTCCATATGGTGTGAAATAAAAAGGTCAGCACAGGGTTTCTCAACCCCCTGATATGCTACAAAAACAAGGCGCTTATTTCGGGGCGAACAACTGGATTAATTTCCAATTCATTAATTAATTACTTGGATAAATATAAAAAGTGAATATACAGTATATATGACAATCATAGAAATGGTAATATATAATAATTAAATATTTATTTTCCATCCTGACAATTAACTTCTTATATATATATACCAATTATATAATTTAACTTTCTATAGAAAACATTGACTATATTTTATCCAACTGAATATAAGTCAGCAAAGATGTTGGGTTATGAGATCGATGCGCTAAGAAAAATGGGGATCCCCTTGAATCGGTGGGGTGATGACTATCGTGTGAAGGTCAGAAGTAAGACTGGGAGAATGACATATGTTAGCGATTTGTCGAAGACATTCAACAAACAACAGATTGCTAAACTCTATCCAAAAGTATTTCAACGGAATTCAAGCATTGCTGAGCGAGTCAATATATTGAAAAACATTGAGAAGCCAAAGTCATCATACACTAAGCAGAAGCATGGCAGCGTTGCGTGCTCGTAAGAGCGGTGGTAGCTTCAGACTTTGAGATCCGCTCTATCCTGATAACTAAAGTTGTATAATATAACACCCACGATGATGGGACACATCTTTCGAATTCAACACGCTCAGTCTGACATTGTATATGTTGGAATGACAATGAACCAGCTAAAGCAGTGATGGTCAAGCCACAAGTCTGCATTTACTAAATGGAACGAACACAATGGTCCGTGTGGTGTTTCAATTTACCCATACTTTAAAGAACATGAAATCGAACAATTCAAATGCTTTATCATCAAGAGTTATGATGTTGTGGATAAGGATCATTTAAAAGTCTATGAAACATTATGGATTAACAAACTCAAATGTATGAACAAAGTGCCATCATTCAATCCAATGAATAAGAAGCAGAAAGACAAAATGTCATATCTGAAGAATCGTGAAGAGCGTTGTGCGAAGGTTCGCGCTTACGCAGAATCTATCCCCGAGAAGATCGCGCAACGAAACAAGGCGCATCGCGAAAGAAACAAAGAAGTCATCAAATCCCGTAAAGCTGAGACATTTACGTGTGAGTGTGGAGGAACATGGAATCAAGGACATGGAAAGCCACGGCATGATCGAACAAAAAAACATCAGAGTTGGTTAGCGTTTCAGTAAGTATTCGACTTTTTTTTTACTTCTTACTACGAATGGCTAAAACTAATAGAATGTTCGGGTCGCGAATTCGAACGAACGATTCGTTTTGACCAACGATGGTGATTTTAATATTTGCATAGCTACCAGCCGCAACGGCCGTCCAACAATATTCATTTGGTTTATAGCTGATGAGCTGACCAGCTGAGGTTCCTTGTGGATCAAACGATCCAAGAATATCACTTGGCATGACGTATGGGTTCGTAGTCAGATTACATCGAACAAGATACGATGTGATTGGATGCACCTGTGGTGTAGTTGTGCTCAAGAATGATTGTAGTGATGTCTGAGCAGTCGGTGGATACTCCGCAACCGTAAATCCAATGATATTGCCAAATGCTTGATTGGATACATTCAAAATAGGAACACGGGTGGTAGTTGGAAGACCAGTGCCTCCAGCTGAGTAAAGCCCAGTTGCGGGGCGAGTCCATCCAACCGGTGGAGATATTGGAACAGGACTACAATCGATTTGAGCCGCGTAATACGTGGCATTCTCTGATATTTGAATGTAATTGACATTGTTGCCATCGGGGTTGATGAGATATGCTCCGGCCGCAACGAGTTGATACTGAATGTAGCGAGTAATATCAGCATACGAATAGAAACCATCCGGCATAGTAATATTGATCGTGCTTGTAGTTGCAGCAGTTGGCATTTTAATCGAGAAGCTATTATTACCGAACGCGCCGGAATCAATATTGAAAACCGAATTCAATGGCCAACCCCACCAGATGCTCTTAGTAAAATAATGTATGTGCCCCTCGTTAGTGGCTTCTTAACTTCATCAATTGACATCACTCCATCAATGTGAATATGAAATTTATTTGCTAACTCAATAAGATCATGGTCAGATGTGATTGGCTTTATTAAATCCATTTTTTTTATTTTTTTATGAACGTATCATATATAACAAAGAACGATAATACAATGAGTGATACCGTCCAACTATCCGATCAATATTTACTTGCGTCTTCGCTTAAAAGTGATCCAGAAGTCCGCATCAGCAAAGGCAAGAAAGTTGTCTATGTCAGCGATTTAAATCAAGGCTCTTATACATCCGGCCAAATTACAATCGATGCCACCAATCAGCTTAATGGTGCGCAAGGTTTCGCATCGCTCAAAGAAGCGTATCTAACGGTGCCATATGTAATTACTACCAAGAACACGGGAATTAATGCGAATGCTGGTCGTTTGTCGCGTTTCGCATGTAGCTTGAAGGTGGGTGTATGGAATGTCATCTCAGATCTTGAAGTCGAACTCAATGGTAAGCAAGTGCTAACCACTAATGAATACAAAAACTTCTGGAATAACCTTCGCGCTATGACTGAAATTAGTCAGGCTGATGTCGCAAAGCATGGGGCAGAAATGTTTCTCGCACCTGACGATTGGCATTCGATTAACTTCTCCAGTGCTTCCGGGGCGAATGGTGATGGATACGGCAACAATGATGTTCTTGCGGATGCCAAATTCGATGCCACCCTTGGTCAGACACAGGAACCACTAAACTTTAACAGCGGTCTATTTAAGCGTTTGATAAGCACACCTATGCCCGTCGATAAGACAACACATAGTGGATTTGGTTGGGCGTCACTCGCTCCAGGTGCTCAGACTCAGATTGTGCAGCAACATGGGCGAGGTGCTTTCTTGGAAGTCGGGACCGCTGCTGCTATCAATGCAATTGCGGGGACGTGGATTTACATGCTGAAGATTCGTTTGATTGATTTACACCCTCTCTTCAAAGAACTCGATCTTTTGGCCAACCCTCAGCTCAAACTTCGATACCGTGTGAATTCTGGAACAACTGAAATAACCGGAACAACTGCCACCGTGTCCCTTGTTTCGACTACAATGACTTCCGGTAATGTCTGCCCTATCATGATCTCTTCAGCCTCTACAAACATGCCTATGAATAATGTCTTAGCTGACGGAGCAGGGTCTAAGCTATCCTTTGCGTTCGGTGCTCTACAGAACACACACTCGGCAACTTCGACAATCGCTGAATATCTCCCGTACACGACTACCCGTCTGCAAATCCCATTCTACGATTTGATTGATCCTCGTCCAATCATTAGCAAGCCTATCAAGACCATTCGCTATCTCGATTGTTTTGCCAAGTATTTCAAACAGCGTGCTGGTCTCGGTGTATCCACGATTCAACACAACGCAGCGTTCAACCTCCAATTATCTGCTTCGCTTAAGAATGTAAAATATGTTGCTTTAATTCCATTTGCGGAAACATCGTCTGGTCATTTCGTTGCCGGTCCTCTTGGCACTGCGGGTGGTACTGAACAGTTCCAATCGCCGTTTGATAGCGCACCATGGACTTGTCAGCCTGGAGCTTCCGTTCAAAACTTTCAAGTTCAAATCGGTAATCAGAATGTGTTTGCCAAGACCCATGAATACGATTACGAATCGTTCATCCATGAGTTCTCTAAACTCGGTGCAATCAATGGAGACATCAGCCGTGAGATGAACAATGGCCTTGTAGATATCGATCGTTGGACGTATGCTCAGCGTATCATGGTTGCCGATTGCTCGCGGATCACTGAGAAAGATGTTCCAACATCGCTTCAGGTTTCGGGAACGAATAGTTGCTCGCAAGGATCCAACTGCTTGATCCTAGCGGTTTTCGAGCGCGAGATGGAGATCGATCGTCTTACAGGTGAGATCGTCAGAACTGACTAATGCATCTAAGTATATGACGATACAAAAAAAAGCAATTGAGCTTCTTCTTTTTTTACCACTGGTAGCGAGCAGCAAGATGATCCTCTAAGCAAGCAAATACAACTTCATTAATAGGCCGCGTAAGTATAATTGGTTTAGTTCTGGGTAGTTTTACGATTGACTTGGGGCAAATTCAAGGGACGCACAATCAAATGGATTGATGATAATTCTCCTGAATACATTTCGTGGCTGGAGAAGAATGAATTCGTAAATACAAATTGTCCAGCATTGAAAAAAGCCTAGGTGGCCTTGGATTGAAAAAAATATTACTTCATTACGCAGTGAGTTCTACTTTACTTTTAATTCTGCCACCGTAATATTTTTTTCCCTTAAAACGAATTGCAATCTCGTCACGGTGAGCATCATCATATTCTTTCTGATATTGTAGTTTCTTCTCCCGATTCCTTTGATAGTATCGCTTTGATGCTGCTAACTGAGCATCGCGATTGCGTTGATATTTCTCAGAATCGTAGTTAGCCATGTTTGCTTTCTATATACTATACTTTCTATTTGTTAGGATAAAAAAATTAGTGAATGGATTACTTTGCGGTAAATTCTCGATTACAGTCCAGACACTTGTATTCATATAGATTGGCCTGACAACATGAACGATCTCGGTGACACCACATTCGATTGCATGAATCATACACTGTTCCGACCTTCAGACCTTGGAGTCTATGAATGCATTTACAACTCGGGGGTTCTTCAATGATCTTGTTTTTGATTTCAACGATCTTGTTTTTCATTGCCTCGGTCAAAGGATTTGTTCCCCATTGACCAATCGTTTTTGGTTGAGGCATTAAAGAGGCCCAGGCTTTGTGCTTTGGAAATTTACAGTGATGAGCGTAATTCCAACGGCGGATTGTTGTTCCACACGGACACGTGATCTCAGTTTCGGTTGGAGGCATTGTTAAAAATACCTTGATGATCTCTTCAGCAGTAATTGGATCCGTCATATGTGTTTTGAACTTCATGATGGGATGCGCTCAGCAACAATCCTTCGATGGAGCTTTGGAACAGATTTTCCCGTTGTTCATCAAGTAATTACACATAACGACGATCGTCGTTATCGTCGGTTGAATACTAAGTATTTGTATTGTTGTATATACTTATATATTCTTCGCTTAAGATGGATTCACTTTTTACTCATTACCATGAAGCATAATTATTGTCTTATTTAGGATCAGCAAAATTAATCCAGTTGTCCGCCCCGAAATAAGCGCCTTGTTTTTGTAGCATATCAGGGGGTTGAGAAACCCTATGCTGACCTTTTTATTTCACACCATATGGAGTAAGGGGAAGGGTCATTGGTGCGTAGAAGGGGCTGTGAAAAAACCCTCTGTGTCTTGGGAAAGTAATTGCTACTGCGGTCGACTATGAACTGCTCACCATGTGGAATAAGTCAGGCTTTGCGTCTTACAATGACTTCCGAAACAGAGTTCAAGCGAAGAAAGTTCTCAATCGTGGCAACAACATTGGTGCCGATGGCGACGAGATGGTGTGTGGCAAGGTGTGAGTGTCGCTCTTGGCCTACTTGGTGCTAAGAATTGTGTGGCCAAGGAGCGGATCGCCGACTTCCGTGCAGCAGGCGCGAATCGCCGTAATGCTGAAGGGAAGTTCATTGGTGTTGTGTGTACCGCACTGCAAGCCTTTATCAAAAGTCTTGGCGTTATCGAGGTGGACGTCGTTTCTCGAAACCTTTACAAGGGTAAAAAAAAAGGTGTGGATGGTCTGATCGAGTTGAAACTTGCCCATGGTGTTTACTTGGTTGGATGAAGCACGAAGTCGCAAGTTGGACACATGGCTGTTCTCCATATCGCTTTCAACGGAGCAGGAGTGGAGGTGTACGACTGTGAGGGGTTGGCAAGCGTCGCTTGGTTGCGGGAGTGGCTGTATATGTTCGCCGCGTTGTTTTACAGAAGCAGGAGTGGGGCTCCACAGTTTGCTTGTACGTTGTTTGTGTCCGTTTATGTTTATTTTTAATATATTTAACATGTTCAGTCATCCATACGACATTTGCTACATATCCTTTGTATCATTAACAGTTGTTTTTGAAGTGTTGCCAAATTTACAGTTCGTGACAGAAATTGCAAGTCCAGAATATTTTTCTGGGTGACAATATTCTATTGATGGACATTTTTGTCAAATTTATATGGAGAAAAAGTATACACTCGGTGAACCAGTATATGTTACTGGAACATCGATTGTTGACTTATAAACCCAAAAGTGACACAACGTGCAGTATGGCAAGGGCAAAGAAGCCGAGTAAGCACGAGACACCGAGCGTGTGGTAGCCAGCAGATTTCTTCGATGGCCAAATTTGCTGCACCACTGAACACTGTGTTGTGTGCGTAGAGATGCGTGGCGCACGCACTTCCAGAATCCTGGTCATGTCAACGACCGCTATATCTGCGTTGATAATTACCACCTTGTCAAGACGGTGCTGATGTCGACGAAGACATCTCTTTGAGACAACCCTCCGAACAATTCGAGCATCTAAGTTACTTCCACCATGGACATCTCTCCAGCGTTGAGCTCCGTCTGGGCAGATGGCCGATATACATCGGAGCTTGATACGCTTCATAAAATGTTGCCTACAAACTGGTAGACCATTTCGAAGTCGTGCGGCTGAAGATCAGCCTCGCAGCCTCCGAATCAACTGACAGTGGCTCAAGGATCGCGTTAAACATGGCGAGCAGAGACCTGCCATTATCTTCACGTCGCCTCTTAAGTTACCATTTGGGGAGTGACTTGGACTTCACGACTTGGCTGGGCATTTGTGGGGACAAGATACGATTGCTATTTTCATCGGGTTCTCGGGCACGCTCACGTTGGCCGTGAGACGACGCGCGGTGGTGTCTGATCTTGTGAACCGTCAACGAGGTCTTGCTTGTGAATGATGGGTGTTCGCAGAGTTCGCACTGGGCGCTGACTTCATTCCTCTGGCGACGTTTCTCCAGCTGTGCTTGGCGCTTTGTAACCTCTGGTTTGGCCTTGCAAAAAGTGGAATGGGCCAGCACGTTTTTCCAAGATGAGTCACTGTACACGCACACTCCGATAGCTGGTGAATTACGCGCCTCGAAGTCTCTCGGGAACGACCGGGCGTCTCCAGTATCGAGCACACGTTTGTCCGGACATGCGAACTTGACTGCTTGGTGGACCTTGACCGTGCTCCTCCGCCTTGAAATCGTTTTGCCGAGAGGCCAAGTTATCTCATATTTGGCACCTTTCATGGTAAGCTTCTGACATATTGGAGGCTCGAGCAGATATCTTCTCGTCATCACTGTGTTTCCCCAGCAGCGTATTGAAACGGCTCTGTGCCTTCTTAACGTCAAAATTCAGTCGGAACTCCCCACCCTATGCAGTACTCAACACACCCACTAGCTTGTTGAAAACGTCAACATCAAATCCCAGGATTCTGTTTGTCCAAAGGTGTTTATTTTGCTTCAAACAGATAAAAATGGGGGAAATCGCATTTCGGAGCCGTATTTTTGAAACAATCCAGAAACAGAGCCGTCTTGACGCAACTGATGCAATCACGGTGAGAATATACTCTTATAGGCTGTTTCAAGTTGGAGGCTTGGTGTAAACTACAGTACTATGCTGTACAGGACAGAAAGTTGGCTTCGACTCAGTGATGCAGCCTGGAGTTGCGGCTCGTGATAGACATTTCATATCGTGTAGCTTATGCGTAGCCTATAACTATTGCGTAGTGGAAGCCAGTGCGTATCCACAATTTTTTTGTTTTTTGGAACGAGTTTTCGATGTAGAATTAATTGCTAACTATAAGAATCTACTCCAAATCATCCAACTTTCCGTCCAAAGGAGTTCAAGTTGGAGTGCTACACTGATGGCTACCTACGGTGTGTTGCAAATCGTTGCTTGGAGCGCCAACGCTAGGTTGATAGGGTGGTAGACTTGGTCGTAGACAGCCAACAAGAAGACAGGTGTGGGGCGGTCCACTCGACGGCGGTGGAGCACGAATGCGAGTGTTGACAGAGCAAACGGCAGTTCGACGTCATGGCATGAGATGATGGCGGAAACCCACCCGCCCACGCCATCCTGCTGGCAGTTTCAGCGCTTAGTGGCTGGCCTTCACAGGTCTTGTGCCATGGGGCAGAGCCAGAAGATGTGTTCGAATGGGTCATCATCAGGCTGTGGGTAGTTTAGGTTTGTACAGGTAGCCGCATGGCCGGGCCGCAACACTGTGAGGCGTCGAAGCCGCAAGCGGCGCCAAAAATGCACTTCGACCACCGCCAGGCCTGATTGTGGTCTAGCAATGGTGTGCCAAGGCAAGGCGAGGATGGAGACAAATCGGTCTTCAAAGTCGCTGGTCGACGTGAACCGTGGACTAGGCTTATGGAGAAAAAGTCTAGTTGGGAGTAACCGAACGGGTTGTGAGGCCACTCAGGTTCCGGCTTGCGTGGGGTGATAACTGAATCACGGCCACGCACACGACCGAGTCAAACGGAGTGTCGATCAGGCGCCTCTTTCTTGGAGACGTGCCGGCTTACGTGGTCGGACGGACTTCTCTTGGTCACTGGTCCTCTTGGGGTGGCACAGTCGCTTGCAGTACTTGTACCTCTTCTCTTCCCTCCTCTTCTTCCACTTGTTTCAGCGTCGTGTGAGTCTCAAATACCTCCCGCACACAGCCACCTACTGAACCAAAAAAACACATGACTGCGAGCTAATTAACTCCCGCGCGGCACGTGACCTTTCGTTTGCATCTCGCACTGCCCTCCTGTTAGTGACGACGAGTTGATGAGCTTCAGCTACCCAATGTACGACCCCCCTGCTGGTTGTACTTGGTGGCTTGCGATGTTGGTGGCAAATTCTGAAGTCTATTGATACCTTTGAAGAGTCTATCGCTATCCTGGCCTATTCCTTCTAGCCACTCATCCATGTTCCTCCCTATACCATTTGTAATGGTTGACGTATGCAAAAGTCAACCGGCGGCTGGCCAGTCGGCTGCTGGGTCACGTGACTTGCTACGTGACGGATCATGTGATTGAATATGTGACCTGACAGGTGACCTGATTGGTGACCCCCTTCGAGCAGGTTGTCCGACTTCCTTCAGACCACATCCATCTGGGCCACGCCTGATTCACCACCTTCGGTACACCGTCTCCTGGTCGGTTCCTATCAACTCACTTTGGCCACATGGTCACTTTCCGTCGGCATCTTGAACTTGACGTACGTGGGCTTCTGACGCCAGCCAGTGGGACGTGGCCGTCGAGTTGTTCTTCTGACGGTTGGTCTCATTTTGGCAAATTCTTCACCCGCTGTACCACCGCGCCCCTTTCAGCTGCTTGGTCGCCGCAGTCGGCTCACAGCTCGAAGCCTTTCTGGAGCGGGTTCATTCGCAAAGAACGATGCTGACGCCAACATCTCGCCTTCGACATCAAACGCCCCACTTCCACGCCTGCAGGTATTGTGGCTCACGCTCCCTCTCTCCTCTTGTTGCCGCCTTCTCACGTGGCTCCATGCGCGCAGATCATCAATGGTGAACGGCGCGCCACCGCTTGACCCGATCAACGGCCGCCCATGGCTCCAAGATCGTGACGCATGGCGCAGGTTCCGCGCCATGCGATTGATGCAGTCGTCGACAACATCGGCGCTATACCCGACTCTTTTCAGCCGGTCGAATATGACTTGCACATGGAACGTATGCTGCGTGCGCTGGCACGTGCTTTCCGCGAGCCTGCTCGCGTTGCGCGGCTCGCCGACCAGTCGGCCGAACGTGACCACGACATCCAGGTACGTCTCTTGCAAACAGTTATCGTCTCTTTGTCTTGATCGCTCCTTCGGTTACTGACATGCGATGCGATGCCTTCGTTCGTCGCGTCTGACCGATTCTCTGGCGATGGTGCAGCGCAAACGCGATCATTTGACAACCCGACTGCAGCAGGGTCAAGAAACCATTGAGGGACGCACTGCTACTCAGGACAAGTCGGTGTCGCCTCCAACCCGTCCGGATGTGGCGGCTGTGGATCGCCACAATGGGCGTGTCGCCACGCTCAAGGCTGAGAAAGATATGGCTCGGGAGGCGGCGGACAAAGCAGTTGGAGATCTCGCCCAGTATACTGCCGTCGGCTTCGTCGGCAATTTTTCCGACTACGTCGCCATTGGAACACCTGGTGGCATCCGTAACCATGAACGCCGTCTTCGTACTGTCGGCGCGCATGCTATATCGGCCATTGCGGCATTTGACTCCACCGTCCGTGAGTATGAAAGCATCTTGGGGTCGCTGTAGCCTCACGATCACCGTCGTATCGCGTTGGAGGCCATCTTCAACTTGCATTCAAGGGTCCAGCCACCTCCCTCTCGCCCATTTGTCGGCAACGACCGATCTAGGTGCGACGGAGATTCCGTTCACCTCGTTGCAGGATACCCGCGCACAGCTCCATCAACCTTGTTTGATGGTCGTGACCACCCGGCTGACAGCTCGTCTTCTCCATGAGACGGAAGAGTACCAAGTTGTCCGTGACTCTCTTTTGCTCGGCACCGACATGTCGACGCCGCGTGAGGTTTATGAGCAACTAGTCGCCGCCGGCCGCCGTCTTGATCCATTGTGGTTGCCTGTCCCCACGGTTCCTACCGACGCTGCCTCGCCAAGTCGTGACGCAGCAGCTGGGACTCTTGTGGTGGATTTCTCTTCGTCGGCTGACGAGTTGTCGTCATCTCCCCGCCCACGTGCACATCCGTCGACGGGTCATGGCAAGTCAAAGGGTGTGGTCTCCACAGCGGCTATCCACCCTAAGTCGTCCAAGGCGTCTGTGGCTTCTTTCAAGTCGATCCTGGTCTCGGTTAGCAAGGGTACTCTGGCGACAGCAGTCCGCCCGTTATTTCAGGCTTGGGTCGGCCGTGCAGCGAAGGCCCACGGTAAAGGTGCCGACTGGCCATCGACTCATCCACCTCCAATTGACTGGCTACGTGATCTCAATCGCCTACGCATGATGGCTTGGCTCCTTGGCTTCTTCAGCAATGAAGTGGTTACTCCGCAGCCGGGCGAGTATCCCACGATCGTTTGCGACCTGCACGGTCGCTCGGTCACGTTGGAAGAAGTGGAAGCCATTTACGCACGAGCTCCTAAAGTGACGATTCTGGCGACGATTCTGACTTCGCTCCTGACCACGCCGCTCCTTCGTCCTCGGCAAAAGAAACGGGCCAGTCCTTCCTGGTGAGGACGATGAAGGTGGTTCATCGTCTCCAGCCGACTCAAGAAACCACGTAAGGACCCCGAGACCGAGGGCGACGACGCCAGCGTTCCTCCACATGGTGACCAAAACCCAGGGGAGGTTTGATCGCCTCCCTCTTCTTTCCGCGAGTGCTCCTTCTCCTCTTCTTCTTCTGTATCGCCATCCTCCATGTTTTGCGGTCCCACACCGCCTTCGAGTACTCGCCTTTTCCAACTCCGACTCGAGCCAGACATGGCCGACCATCAGGCGACTCGGTCGCCACGGCTGGCTCATGCCGTGATGCCTCCTTCTAGCTCATTTGCCTCTTCTCTTTTCCAACTAAAAAGATCACAAACACTTTCCCACCTCTTTCACCGTTGACGACTTCTGAGAAGAGAAAATGGAAAGGACCCGCCATAGCCGAGCGCGCATCGCAGCGATCGTCAGGTAGTCGACAGCCCGAGGTCCCACCTTAGCAGTTGATGGCGTTGCTGGACTTGCGCTGAGCTCGACGCCTGCGGTTTCCAGTGCACGAAGCCGCTCGCAGTTGCCCACGCGGGATGCCAGCCTTTTGTTCCAGGGCGAAACCGAACGTGATTGTCGGTCGTCGGGCAGCGCGTCTTGTCGAGGAGAAGCACTTGAGCCGCAGCTGCAATGGATGGGGTGCTGATGCACCAGCGTGGAATGCGTATCCACAGTTGTCGAGAAAGCGCAGGCAGATCGGTGATCGACTACGTCCACCATCATCCGATTTGGCAACGTGATATCTTAAATGAGTACATTGCACCGTTTGATTGGTGTATGATTTGAGGGCAAAATACGTCAACTTTTCGGGATTTCAAAATTTCGGCTACGAAAAGCAAACCAGTACCGGTATCGGTACCGGTAATACAGTAGTGACATCAATTCGTTTTTGAATTGAAGAGCCATTCACCACAAATACTTCATTGCACCCAAACAAGAAAGCAAAATTCAAGGGCAAGAATGTCGTCCGGCTTTGGATTCAAGGGCCGCGAAGGCCGATGCTACCGCTTCTGGAAGGACGTGGAGCAGTGCAGCGTACGTGAAATGCCATGCGTGGTGCGGGCTGTTTGTGTGAATTGTGACTAGAGGCTGAATTATGGTCAACGCGTGATCTTTTCAACACAACAGAAAGAGACCGAGTTGTCCGGTCAGTGCGGCAAGCAGGTCGAAGATTACTTGGAGTGCCTCCACCACAAGAAGGAGGTCAGTTTGTTGTGCTCTCTGCTGCGCGTATCAAGGAATCCCCCCTCTGTCCCCTATGCGACTATTGCTGACTCGATTAACTTTTTTTTTTTTGGCGTGAATGTAGCTCTCGCGAATGAACGCCATCGTTGTTCAGAAGGAAAAGAATGAATCTGGTGGTGGCAACCACGGACATGATGGACATGGGAGTGGGCACTAAACTAGACGAGAAGATCGCGCAGCAACTCTACGCAACGCTTAGTTTTTGCGTGAGCTTCCTGGTGAAATGGAGCGAATACAGTAGCAGTGCGAATAAATCGAGATATCGTGACTGAAAACCGTTGTGTTTCCGCGTCGACGCATGACGAAAAGGTCTGTTTACTGAGGGTGTTTATAGCTCTCTTTCTTTCTGTACGTTTTTTTTTCTTCGCTTGTTTCTCTTCAAGACGAGCGACTCGACAAGGTCACGGAGGGCGTAAGGTCATGCCTTCATCCTTGCATGCCACGACAGCGCACCACACCGAACTGACAGTGAACAGATTGTGAATGGGACTTGGACCGCAAGTCGACATACCGATAGGCCGTCAGAACGCATCAGTACTGTAGTGCGGGGCCAAGGACCCCATGTTTGTCCTGGCGTCGGCGGGGCTGGTGTCATCGCTCCTGACGTGCAGTATTGTACTTGCTTGGTCACCACTACGTAGCAGTGCTTCCAAGTAGTAAGATACGGTCCATTATCATGGGTGCGTTGGTGAGGCAGCGGTCAGTGGTGGCTGCGGCACGACGAAATCTTCACAAACCTGCCTGTTCGTTTGTTGGACTTTTAGGGGCGTTTCACCTTCGCGCAACATAAGCATTGGCCAAATTCGAAGCGATCGACTGTCAAGCAGATGTTGAATTTGGAAAAAGGAAGGAAACGGGCGGGTGGGCGGCTCCACACCTCCACACTGGCTGGCGGCTCGAGGGAGGGACGCATTCGTCATCACGACGGGCGAAAGCCACGAAAGACGACGCTGTTGCTGTTGCTGTTGCTGCTGGTCAACGTGCTCCCATCCCAACACCCTCCACACAGTGAGCAGAGCTAACGGCTGCGATGCACAAGTACGAGGAAGGGAAATGCATCGGTCGCGGCAGCTATGGGTCGGCGCATTTGGTCACGGAGCGAGCGTCGGGCCACCGGTACGTGATCAAGAAGATCCCCATGGAGCTGCTCAACGACACGGAAAAGCAACAGTCGTTCCGCGAAGTGGAGCTGCTCGCCAAGCTCAAGCACCCAAACGTCGTCGAGTACAAAGAAAGTTTTGTGGACGAAAACGTGATCCACATCGTGATGGCGTACTGCGACGGTGGCGACCTCGCGGGCCGCATCAAAGAGCGCGCGGCGATCGCAGCGAATGGCGGCCACGGGTACTTTGACACGCGCCAGATCCTGGACTGGTTTGTGCAAATGGCCATGGCCATCAAGTACTTGCACGAGCAGCGCATCCTCCATCGCGATCTCAAAGCCAGCAATATCTTTCTCACGACCACCAACGTGATCAAACTGGGCGATTTCGGCATCGCCAAGACACTGGACTCGACCCTCGACCAGGCCAAGACCATGGTCGGCACGCCGTACTATATGAGCCCAGAAGTCTGCGAGAGCAAACCGTATTCGTACTCGAGCGACGTGTGGTCGCTGGGCTGTGTATTTTACGAGATGGTGGCACTCAAGCATGCCTTTGACGGGCCAAACATCCTCACGCTCATCCTCAAGATCGTTCAGAATGACGTACGTTGGTCTGCGGCCCTTGACGACCCAAATTTGGCTATACTAACTATTGGAACGTGTATGAACAGTTTGCCGCAGTGCCCGCGCACTACGATACGGAGATCTCGGACATTCTGAAGCGGTTGCTGGACAAACGACCCGAACATCGACCGACCATGGACCAGATTTTTCTCATGCCGTACGTCCGCAACCACATGCAAGGTGCGTATGTGTTTTTAATCTGTCGTGTCACACTCGGGCATCAGTTGTGAAACTCACACTTTTTTATGTTGATCCACCCCTTTGCAGCACTGGCGGAGTCTGGTGGCTCTTTGAAGATGAATGCCGTCGCGCGACGGCCCCATGGCACACCAAAGCGACGTACCCACGCTTCTAAAAACGGACGAAGGTCGTCCAGTGATACCAACAGTGGCAAAGGCGCGCGTCGCAGCCAAGGAACACCAACTCGATGGGCTGCGATCACACCAAACGACAGAGAAGACGTCATGATGGGTGAAGGAAGTGATTTGGAACTGCTGGATGCATCCACGAGTATGGAAAGCTCCAGTCTGGATCTACGGTTACCTGAGCGAAGCAAGACACCTGAGCCATTGATGGCCGGCCCATCCGAAGAGATGCTTGCACCACCTCCACCACCACCACCATTTTGCCCAGCAGCGGTTCGTCCCTCGCCAACGGGTGTCGTACGCAAGAAGGCCGCTGCGCCGCTACAGCAACAAAAACACGAGCGAGTCGCGTGGATGGAACAGCCGCCATCAGCCACCGCCGCCCCTGTCGCCACTCCAGCCACGCGGAGGCCCAGTGCAGACGAAATTGAAGAAGAACTCGACACGCGTTTCCAAGCGGAAGCCGCTGAAGCGCTGATGATGAACATCAATTTTCAGCGCGTGTACGCGGAAGAGTGCGACGACAGTCTCACGGTCAAGTACGCTCCTCACTTGAAAAGCGGCCGAGCGCGGCCACAAGTACCACCGCCACCACCACCACCACGTGGTGGCGGTCGAAGTAGCAGCAACGGCAAGCCCCCCAAGCCAGAGATGGCAGCACCTGCGTATGCGCCGCGCAGACGTATCGTGGATCTCTCGCTGGACCAATCCACTCGATCGCAGCGAGCAGGAGGTCGACGAATCAGGCCGGGCGCTGGGTACAGTGATGACGCCCACAGTCAGCAACAGCAGCAGCAGTGGAGGATGGCTCATGCCGTGCCGTTGACACTGTCACTCTCATTGGATGAGCCCACCATGTCCGTCAGAGACCGTTTGGAGTTGGAGAGCACGAGCACAGAGGATCCAGCAACGACGACCACGACCACCACGACCACGCTCAGCGACAGCGGCATGCTTCGTCAGTTGGAGATGGAAGAAGCCAGTTCTAGTGATGGCGACGACAACGACGACAACGATGATGACGACGACGATGATGATGCGTACACCTCTAACAGCGACGGGTACGAAGGCGAAGAGAATTTTTACAGCGAACACTCGGCCTACAGCGACGACTCGGATTTTGCGGGCGACGACGAAAACGACGGCGAGTACAGCGACGACTTTGAAGAAGTCGATGGCGAAGTCTTTGAGTACGCAAACGACGAGTTTGCGCCGGAAGACGACCACGCTTTCTCAGCCGACGACCAACAAAAAACAGCAGCAGCAGCAGTGGCCATGTCGCTTTCTGGGACTGGCGGTGGCGGTGGTGGCAGTGGGATACGGTCCCCCAAGATTGCTAGCTCACCAGGCGCACGACGGCCGCCCCCACGGGAGGTCCAGTGGGTCATGCGCAACGTCGCCCAGAGTTTAATGGAGAGTTGCGACAATCTGAGCGTGGCGTGATCAACAACAAAAATACAAACAGTATTCATACTTCAACGGCGTACAATAGCAATAGTTGAACCAAAACTAACCAAAACCAACCAAAAAATAAATAATCCAAAATGGAAAATACCAAAAAAATAACAACGCAAAAAAAAATAATTCCAACCACACCGATTTCACCGTTCGTGTTCACACTACCTTACCTTACCTACCACTACCACTACCACTACTACGACTGCGCACTGGAAGAGGAGACACGTTCGTTGGGGAACGCTCGGAAACCACGCAGCGGCTCTTGTTGGCTTGTGGTGGCTGCTGATGTTGTGGTTGTGATGATCTCTACGCTTTCGTTGGCGCCAATCAAGTACGTTCGTCCGGCTCGCAACTCAAACGACCGGTTTGTGCCCACCAACGTGGCGACGCCCGTGCCACCAGTGATGAGCAACACGGACGCGCCTTTCCGCTTGGTCAGCGTGTATTTCTGTGGTTGCTCTACGGTGATGGCTTCCACTTCAAACTCGGGCACCGGGGGCGAGTACAAGCGCACGACGCCGTCCAGTGCGTCGCCTGTGAGAATGGTCGGCGACGCCGTGCGGTACGTGAGCATCTCGAAGAGCGTTTCCTTGTCGATGAACTTTGGTGTGAGCCCTGCGCGGACGACGTTGTCGGAGCAGGCCATACATTCAATACAATCGCCTGAAAGGTACGCGTGCGGTTCATTCGCGCCGAGGAACACAGCTTCGCCAGGCTCGAGCGTGATGTAGTTGAGCAAATACGGGCAAAAACAGCCAATATCCACGTCGTACTGGTCGATCAGCCGAAGCACCAGCGCATCCACTGGTGTGCGTTTTGGGAGAGGCATCGCATCCAGCCGCGCGCGGATGCTGGAGATCTGGACGCGGATGGTCTCGTGGTCGGCGTGGATAAACTCGCGGAACCATTTGCGAAGCTCACTGGTCTCGGGCCGCCCACACAAGTCCATGGAGACTGGTATTTGATCAATCCACGTAGTATTAGAATGTCAGACACACCTGAACATAACAAGATGGAAATGAGGGATTGTGTGATACGTACTGCGCTCTCCTGCGATCCCTCGCAGTTCTGGGATGCTCTGGATATTTGCGACGATCTCTTCAATCGGTCGGAACTGGCAACTGCGTTTTGTTCCATTCAAGCCATTAGCTCCACACAAAACAGTTTGTTGCAACTCCACTGCTACGTACAGCGCCTCAAATCGCGTGAGAGCGATGGTCATCTCTGGCTTGTGGTTTGGGTCTTTGTAGACATCCGGAAACGTCGCATGCAGCGAGCGAGCAAGCGCAAGATCGGGATGTGCCTATCATATTCAGAGGTGGAGGCGATCAGCAGACTGCCCCATCCACAAGCCGCTATAGTTTTCTCATGGGGCGCCGTACCTGAATCGACAGCGCCTTCTCGATCGACAACACCTTGAATAAGAACGGGAGTTCGCCATTTTCAGCTGCTGGACCAGCTTCCTCTGGATGGGACTGGATACATGCACCATTCGTGAGTCTTTCTCTATCAGAGCTCAGTTGAGATATCCAGTGAAAGCGCATACATACCCAAAGCCATTCACCGAGCAATTCGGCTTCCTTCCCGTCGCGGACGATCATGGAGGGGCCGGACGGATGCGTGCCCATCCTGCACATTTCAACGAAACACATCCGTTAACACACCAAACAAGGCTCTCTGTTTATGGATCGACCAATCCCCCCTGCCCATGCATTACCATAACTCCGCGTACGTGGCGTCTTGGTCCACATGGAAGCCGTCGTCGCCACCTTCCTGCACTCCAACGTGCCGCATGTCAGTACAGTACATTCTTTTCCTGAATCTTATTGACAACTCTATCTCCATAACCCACCATGAGCTGCGCCACGCGGCTGTCGCGCCCTCGCTTCCCCCACGCGTACGTCTGTACGACACACTGCAGTTGCTCCATTGTTGCCTTCTTCTTCTTTCTTTCTCTCTCTCTCTGTCGCTTCGTCAGTCCGACCACGGAGGGTGAAGCGTTGATCTCTTGTTGCCCTCTTTGCCAAGATGAAGAGGATGGGGTGGGGGCTTTGGTCCCTCTCACAACAAGGTCCGTTTCAATAATGTGTGTGATTCCCTCGAAATTGTGACAACATGATAGGGGCTAGGGTTCCGCTCCAAGCACCAAAATCGTCAGTTCGAACGGTTCCAACAATGAACCGTTTCTAATGGTAGAAACGGTGCGAACGTTAGAAACTAAACCGGACCGCCAATGGACAACTCCACCAACAAAAAACCAAACGAACATCAAACGACGCACAAAGTAAAAAAAGCAAATCAAAATGGGGCGACTTTGCCAGATCTGTGAGCTGCAAGAGTCCAAGTACAAATGCCCATCATGCCGAGCGCCATACTGTAGCGCAGCTTGCTACAAGACACACAAGGAAACGCCATGCGGAGCAGCACCAGCCGCCTCCTCTGGGGATTCCAATGGCGGTGCCACCACTGCAACATCACTGGCGGTGGGGCAAACCCACACTGGTGGCACTCAAAACGGCAACAAAAAGCACGCGCAAGAGGAGCAAGACGATTCAATTGATCCAACCAAGCTGCTGACCGCTGAACAGCTTGGTAGCATGCGGCAATCGGCGCTTGTAAAGCAACATCTTGCCAATCCTCACGTGAGAGAGCTGCTAGCACAGGTACGCGCTTTCTGCCCGACACAGCAGCCATCAGGAATATGAATGCCAACTGCACTATCACACGTTTTCTAACGCATGATTTGTTGTTAAATGGCGCGATTATTCAGGTCGATTCGTCCACCAATCGAGTGAAAGCGCTTGAGAAAGCCTTGCTGGATCCGACGTTCTCCACTTTCATGTTTCGAGCTCTTGACGAGGTCAGTTTTGTGTCAGAAATATGAATCATGCTACAATGGTTAAGCTACGTTTACTGTCTCGGCACTGACGTTCTATGCAATAATGCGCGTGCAGATCGAGAGCGCTTAAACGAACGTCGGGATGCCAACACACGTTTTCTCTTATTCCCTGTCATATTTGCAATCAGTTTTGAGAGGGTAATATAAGAATTGCGTCATTGCAACTTCCACACTTTTGACGCGATCTTCTCAAGCAATCTTTGTGTATCTCCCTCCGTTACCCCGCAAGAAGCGAAGCGACATTAACGAACGATGGCGCGCCGCGGCATCCACACGTTTATGAACTCGGTCGTACCAATGGTGCTGGAGCAGTCCCCGCGTGGTGAACGGGTCTTTGACATCTACTCTCGTCTGCTCAAAGAGCGCATTGTGTTTCTTCATGGCCCTGTGAACGACAGCATGGCGTCGCTTGTGACCGCCCAGCTGCTGTTCCTGGAAGCGGAACACCCTGAAAAGGACATCTTCATGTACATCAACAGCCCCGGCGGAGTCGTGACCTCTGGGCTGGCGATCTACGACACCATGCAGTACATCCATCCGCGTGTGAACACACTCTGCATCGGCCAAGCAGCGTCGATGGGCACGTTGCTACTCGCAGGCGGCGCTCCGGGTTGCCGATTCTCGCTCCCAAACTCCAGGGTACGCTTGTCAAAAAGGACCATGGCACTTGAGTGGGAGAGCAACCGTCGTTTTTGACCCACGTTTTTTTTTTGGAATTTAGATAATGGTGCACCAACCGTCTGGTGGCGCGCAAGGCATGGCCAGTGACATCGCGATCCATGCCGAAGAGATCATCAAGCTTCGCGGACGGTACCGTCTGACTACCCACATGTTGTCTTGTCAAGCTCACCCACTCGTGCTTGTTGTTCTCATGCGCTCGTGATCGTGCTGTCCTCTTTTGCTCTTTATAACAGTCTGAATGGACTGTACGCGATGCACACAGGGAAGCCGCTCAAGGCGATCGAGAAGGCCATGGATCGCGATTTGTTCATGGACCCACAAGCCGCCGTGGAGTTTGGTCTGATCGACTCCATCATGGCCAACCGAACGCTTGGTACTCACCCGTGAAGAAAACTCAAGGAAGTCAAGAGGAAGCCACGTCCCTACACCCCACCCAGGAAACTCAAACAAAATCCTTCGAAGTGATAGTATAATTTGTCATTTACTGCTTCGATAATTCATGAACTACTAGTACTGTGGCTTTCGGTATCATCCGTCATCCTTCATACACTTGGAGAACCTCTTCCCCTTTTTTCGTTCTGAGCAATTTATTCAGCCATTTCTCCTTCAGGCTCATCGGCCAAGCCAAGTTCCCACGACAAATCAGGCAAACTGTCACCGCGCTTCGCCTGTGTACATACATCAAATCATCTTATGGTCAGCATCATACACACAAAATCTCAAACGCAGACTGAGAAAATAAGAAATTGTGAACGTACGGCTTGCCGAAGCGAGTTTGGGTCGTACAGCGTGACGACACCCATCAAGGTGGCTAGACCACCGAGAGCGAAACCAAGGTGTTTCAGCGCAGTGAACTTTGGGATGTGAGGTGCATCGAAGTCGATGAGCGTCTCCGGGGCGACACCATCGTTCCACACAAGCTCGGCGTGCTCGTGGAGAGGCTGCGTGGCCTCTGGGAGACGCGCAAATGGTGGTGGTGGAGGACGGTGGTGGCCGCCGCTGGCGCGAACGGTCTGCGTCGTGCGACGCACGGTGAGGCTCACGCCTCCGCGAAGCGCATGGCTGATCGTGCTCGAGCTCATTCTCGTGCTTCCTTGGTCAGTCTTGGTCGGTCAGGTGCGCTCTTCGGTGACCATTATGAGCCGACCCCTCATACCGGTATTTGTTTTGAAACCGGTATTTTATTTTCAGCCAATCATATGACATCGGCTCTGGCCATGGTGACCCAATGCATTCTGCACCAGGCAAATTACCAATGGCATCGGCGTTGCGGAAGGAAGTGATGGGGTTGTACCGCGCGTGCATGCGATCGGCGCGCAAGTGTCCAGAGTGGGAGCAACGAGAAATGATGAAAAGCTACGTGACGATGAAGTTCCGACACGAAATGGGCACCAAAGACACATCAAGGATTAAGCGCATGCTGGCCGATGCGCGAGAAGAACTGGAGCAAATGGAGTACTACCACTCCGTCTACGAAGAAAAGCAAAGGCAACGCGTGCGCGCAACAACGCCAACGCCAACGACAGTGCCATCGTTGCAGTTCGCAGTCGACGCTGATGATAAGAGCAACTTTTGCTCTGGATGTGGCAGTGAGTTTGAGCCACCGCAAGCGAAATTCTGCTCCAACTGCGGTCTCAAGCGCGTATGACAGTATGGCGAAGGAAATAATGATAGCACTTCATTCAATACAGATTTATTTAGAGATTGTCAATAAATTCACGAGTATAAGATATACTGGGCGGTTGTGCAGAGCAACTTGTACACTGTGGTCAACCGAAAACTGGAACACGTGGCAGTGGTCCACAAACTGTATTTGATCCCCCACGTTTGATTTTGCAACCCAAAAGGCGACAAGGATGCCGAACAAATAGCCACTATGTCTGTCTTTATCGCACGAGCCCGATGTTCTCGAGTGGCCATGCCTACGTACAGAGCAAGCGGGAAAAAAAGCAAACGTTAGCGCTTCAGTTTCAATGCAAAACCCATTGCCCAAGCACAACGTACCAAGACCCTGGCGCGCCCGTCTATCAGTGCCAACGGAACCGCGCCAATATGCCGAGAGTCTACCGACATGGTCGCGTTGTCTCCTTCCACCCATACATGCCCCTTTGGAACGGTGACGCGTCCGGCACGTGTCTCATCAAAGCGAGGTTGTAGCTCTACGATGTCGCCCTCCTGCACAATAACGGCAGCTTCAAGATACAGGGGCCAGACTATATGCGCATATAAATTGCGTAACACTCACCAGCGCTAAGATGCGCTTGACAACGAATGAGCCGTCATTGCGCGTCGGAGAGCGGAGCATCACGACATCGCCTCGTTGGTATCGCCGCCAACGCGACGAGAAGCGGTCAATGAGCATGATCGATCCATCCGGAATGGCTGGCTCCATGGAGCGGCCGACGCCGTAGATCGCGTCGCACGCATTGAGCTTGACGGCGTATGCCCAGCCAACCACCAGCGCGGCACTGCGCGCGAGCGCCATAGATTGCGCTCGTCGAGCTGCCATTTTTTTTGTTGTTGACAAATGCGTGAACATCACACTTTGAGGTAGGCTATTTAATCCAATCACGATTGCGTAAACTGAATTTTAACCAATCATATATGGTCTCAGTCATTGAAGCCCCAAGAAACGCGCCACATTCACAAGAACCTTTCGTTCGCCCGCCTTGTGTACATGCGTGCTCATAAGAGACATACTAATAAGTCTATTCATGGATAAATTCGCTTTGGTATTATGTATTAGGATGAGGGTGCCGATGTTCCCTGCAATACCTTTGTGGTCAACTGCTTGTCGATCAACGTCAGCTTGTTCAATGGCCATATCTGTTTGTATCCAATATTGATACAACTGTGAGTCTCAACATCCAAGAGATACCTGTATCTTGCCAAACTAGGAAACACAAACGTACTCGCATCACGACCCGCCCTTGCAGCAGTGCATACGGGACAGGGCCGTAGTAGCGGGAGTCATGTGAGTCATGTTTGTTGTCGCCTTCTAACCATACATGACCGCGAGGAATCTGCAGAACAAATTGTAAGAGAGTGCAAGGACACATAGATTTGTACAACAGCAACGATTCGGTTCCACGCACCTTGGTGTATTCGACTTCAGACGACGAGTAGCGTGGTCGTACACAAACGGTGTCTCCTTCCTGAGGATTTGTAAAATCCACACAATATTGGTGAACAGTGTGAGCAAACACCATCGGCGCACCACAGAAGAGAAAAAAGCTCGCATATACCTTTGCAATCACGCGCTTGCACACCGTGTGACGTGGGTTGGACGGCGACTTGGCGATCACCACTTCGCCCGCTTCGAAAGGGCGAAAATGCGGTGTGAATTTGTCCACGAGCACGATATCGCCATCGCGGTTCAGCGTGGGTAGCATGGACGGGCCGACACACTTGATCGTGTCCACCACGTGTAGCATGCAGAAGGCCGTTCCGGCGAAGCGCACGAAGTACGAGGCGACCATCGCCACCTCCTTGATGTGTGTGGCCATGATTGCCGATTGCCGATTTTTGACACCCGCTCACTCTGGTTTGGATGGGCCAAAATGAACAGCCACACGCACACGGGCCGATTTCATTGGCTAGAATAGGATTGGCTTTTATCCAATAGAAACGCTGGGTGATGTTGAAGCTATTTTTGGGGATGCGAAACGGCACGGAAATGTCATCAAGAAAATATTGCGAGCAGCGCATCGGACACCCATAGCAATTGCCACTGCAGCAAGCAATACCATACCCATAGGTACATTAGAGACAGACCAGAAGGACCATCGGCATTTGAGCATCCATGTCCAGTGACGAGGGCGAGCGTGAAGGTGGCGGTGGTGCGGAAGAAGACCTGGCAGTTTTGGATGGTGAGTCCCAGGCCTGCCTGGCTCGCAGACGTCATCTGTTTTGTTGTGGGGGGATGCTCACGTGGTTGTTGTGTGAAATACAGATCTGCTACAAGGAGGAGATGTCGGTATAGTGGAAGATGACGGAAGCACTGGACTGCAGGAGGTGGTTGACGTATCCGCGGACGACTTGCTCGAGCAGCTCGAGAGCGCCACGCTGTCCATGGAAGAGGACACCAGACCCAAGCACGGAGATGACGCAGATGAAGCTGACCAAGTCGAAATGGAGACCCTTGTTGCGGTTGACGAAGGAGCTGCTGCTATCGAACAAGAAGACGAGACAGATGAGACAGTAGAACCGACAGCGGCAATTGAGAGCGAGATGATGAGGTCAGAGAAAGAGACGCGTGACGAGGAAGAGGCGGATCCTCTCACCTCAGCTTTTGTGTCTTGCGACAAAGAAGTGACCGTGACTTCACCAAGCGAATCGGTGGTGATGCCGTTAGAGCCTATGACGACGAGTGAAGGTGACTTTAGCCAACCAGGGGTGGAGATATCAGACGATGGCGAGTGCGATACCAACAAACCCACCAGTGGGTTCGAAGCAAACGAAATCGTGGACGAACCTCCCATTTCAACAAATGCGGCTACAGCCATAGAGGAAGATGAAATCTTTGCACCAGAGGTTGACGAACTCGCAATGGAAGACATCCCGCTCCACGAGACCTCGGCGGTGGCAAGCGACGATCAGGCAGACCGACACGAAGGCGAACAACACATGATCGAGCCACCAGCAGTGAGTGAGCTGGTCGAAGAATCCAACCACACAGAGCTTGAGCTTATCCCCCAGAGCGATAGCGCGACGAATGAACACGCAGGTGACCACCAGAGAATCTCCCGCAAATCGTCAAACGACGACTGTGCCGCAATGCCAGTACCTCCTCCACCTGCGCCTGTCATCGTGAACGCAAGTCGTCCAGTCTTCATTGGCAGTTTAAGTGCCGTAGAAATCGCTACGGGCGAAGGCGGTGGCGACGAGGATTCAGATTCGGATGACGACGACGGTGATGACGATGCTGCGAATGACAGTGACCTCGCTTTGCCGCCACCTCCTCTTCATTTGAGTTCCTTCAATGGCGATGACGACGACGAATTAGAAGTGGATCCAGCCGTAGCGGAAGAGATCCGCGCGGCTAAAATGGCGCTCACGACGACGAAGGCGCAGCCCGCGAGTCTCTCCAACCCACTTCTGGACGCGTTGGTCCAGGCGGACACCGTGGCCAAGCAACTCACAGCGGAGGTGATGCACGCCCACGCCTCCAAGGTGGACGAGATCGCACTCGCGTTTGACAATGACAACGACGACGGCAACGCAGCAGCAAACTCTGTCCAAGTGCGTGCCGCTCAAGTGGTCACACCGCCGCAAGAGAAACACGAGGTCCACCCAGAGTCCAGTGTCGTGGCGTTTGGTATCGGATACAAGAGTCTCCGCAAGCGACGAGTTCAGGAGAGCGATGGTGCCGCCGCGGTCGACGACCAGCACACGTACGCGCTCGTGAAAGGACCAGTCTTCCACGAGTTTGAAAGCGAGATCTCGCTGCCCAGCGACGTGTCGCTTTCGTTGGCTGTAGCAGGACCAGGAGGAGCCCAAGGACAAGACCAATATCAAGCGGAGACGGATGAATTTGGGGAAATAGCGCTTTTTGACGACGGCCCCGTGTCGCCCACACGCGTCGAAGCGATCTTGGAGAAAACGCGAGCGTCGGTGGCTGCCCAAAACGAGAAACTTCGGGATGACGAGCTGCTGCAACAGCTGAAAGACGCGACCCAAAACGAAAAGCGACAGATCCTCGCACCAGACCAACAACGAGACGACCCAGTAGAGAAACAAGGCGAGAATGACGCTGCTTCCGACGGCGCCGCCCTCACGCTGACTGAGCTGCACAGCATGTACAAGCGAGGCCTCGGCGATCAAGAAGTGTTGATGCTGGATGACGACGAAGACGACGGTGCCGACAAAGACGACGTCGCGAAAACAATAAAGAAGAAGAAAACCAAACCCAAGGAGAGAGCGTCTGGGGACGCACCAGAGCGCAGGGATACGGGCAGCCTCAACAGCAGCAGCGCCGCACCATCGATGTCTTTGATGGGGCGGATCCTGAGCAAGCCCACGATCCTCAACCGAGCAATCACAGAAGAAGAGGACGAAGATGACGAAGACGAAGAAGGAGATGACGAGCCATTTGTCCGCAAAGAGAAACCAAAGCAGGAGCGCATCAGTGAAGCCGACAATAGCGACCTGAGTCTCACTGAGGATGACGCCAACGCCGTCGCCATCACCACCGAGAACATCCTTGGCATCGACGAGGACGAGGACGGCGGCGGCAAGGAAGAAGAGTGGAAAGAGATTCAACTGCTGCGAAAAGTGTCCAGTACGAACGCGCCCATGAGTTCCAGTTCCACAGGTGGCGACAGTTCGAACACGACTAGTGGTGGTGGCACTAGCAGCACAATCTCGTACGCCGAGGCATTGCAGTACTTTATGGAGAGCAGCGACGTGTTGGTCCACAAAGACAAGATCGTCGCGGAAGAGCTCGCGCCGTCGTCGTCCTGCTTCAGTTGTCTTTCGCGTCCGCGGCTCACTTTCGCCACTGCGATCGACCAACGGGATCGGTTCTTTTGTATCGCAGCGACCAGTTTCGATCCGCGCAACGTTGTCCACGTCCGCATGCTGCAGACCATCTACCGGAAGCTCACGTGCAGCAGCAGCAACAGCAACAACAGCACGATGACAAGCGATGTGCCGCTCATGGGCAGCCACTGGGAAAGTATCGGCTTCCAAGGCAGCGACCCGACCACCGACTTGCGTGGCTGCGGCGTGCTTTCGCTCTTGCAGCTGCTGCATCTTGTCCACGCTCACGCGGAAGTTGCGCGCCGCTTCCACTCGGTCTCGTTGCATCCCGTGCGCCACTTCCCCATGGCGTGTGCCTCCATCAACGTCACGCTCCAGTGTCTCGTGGCTCTGCGCAGTGGAGCGCTCTATCGCGAGTGTAACAAACGCACGAGTGTGTTTGACGCGGCAAATTTGGTGCGTCACTTAGATAGCAAACAACAAGTAGTTTGGGAGTTCGCTGATACCTGATACACTGTACTGACATTATGGCTTTGATATGTTGTAGCTCCACGTGGCGTTGGTCGCATCGCTCTCCAAAGAGCTGCCCAGCAATGGGGACCAGATTCCGATCGTCATGAAGCGCGTGCTGGACAACGGGCGCCTCCATCCGGACAAAGTGCTGGACGCCCACGCGGCCTCAGCGAGTACAAAGGCAAACAGCCCACTGCAGACTCAGTCGTCACTTCCACAGCAGCAGCAGCAGCGACAAAGCCACGCTCCGACTCCACTGCAACGGCAACAGAGCCGTAGATCCAGCGCGACTGCTGGCGGGCGAGCGTCATCGTCCCAAGCAGCAGGCGAATTCACAGAGATTGGGCTCCACTCGGTCGCAGATGACTAGTTTCTTCAGTATACCACCACAAATAATATAAAAAAATGGCATAATATTACGATAGGAACGGTTCGTCTCGCGCCTCCTGGATGGCATGTCGGATTTTGAGTACGCGTGTACAGCTATTGGTGCTGCTGCTGTTGCTAGTGCTGGTACTGGCGCTACTGCTGCCACTCGCTCGAGACTGGCGAGGCTCGTAGTGGTCATGGTCTTGCGAGCTCTCGTATGGATCATACTGGTGGTGGTGATGATGACCAAAAGACGATGAGCTCGCACGCGGTGGCGGCCGCGGCAGAATCGGCAACGCGGCCAATGGCGCTGGTGCTGCTGCTGGTGCTGCTCCGACTGTATGAAGCACTGGCTTGACACTACTACCACCGCGCCGCGGTCTACCAGACAACCCAGACGACCCGCTGGCATCGTCAGTCGTCGTCCTGCTCAGAATGGATTCCACGCGGTCAACATTCGCTTGGTCTTCCAGCGTTTGTTCTAGCACGCGACGCAAGTGCTGAAGCTCTTGAAGCGTCGGCGGAGGGCGAGCCGAGCTGATTTGGCGGCGGTCGTCATCGAGTAGTTCTTGTTCCATCTCAATGCAGCTCTACAACAGATGCAACCGATCGCTCAACTTAGGAGGGCGTCCTCGTTGGATAAGTCTCTCTCAAAGTGGTAGTACTACGTACTTGGAGAAACTCGATATCTTCGAGCAACTGGTGGGTTTCCTCCTTCAGCGCGTCTTGGACGTCGTCTTTGATCGAGTCGATCTCGTCCACATTCAGACGCTGGCGAACCTATTCGCCGGCCGGACAAAAGCAAACACAACAAAACAAAGTGTGAGTGAGGGGCGAGTCAGTGCCGTGTGATAAATGACGGCAAACTACCTCGGGCGACTCGACGATCGACGACGCCGTGGACGAGTTGGACAGCGTGGATCCTCTCGACACGGGCCGCCCTTGTGAGCTCGTCGCCGTCACGGGCCGCTTGCCGCTGCTTGTGCCAGGCCTCAACAGCACCACGGCGTCTCTTGCGGACAGCGCTGGTAGCTCTTTGGAACCACGCAGATCGGCCATGCGAGGTGTCAACGGAGGCGCAAAGTCGTCTTTGGTCTCTTCGTCGCCACGACGGCGGCCACCGTTGGCACCATCACCATCGTCGTCGTCGGCTTGTTGCTCGGCTGCTAACACGTACTGTAAAATGGCGTTTTCTTTGGGCGACTGCAACATGCGGTGCTCGGCGTTGCTGGCGCGTAAGTCGGTCGCCAGCAGCTTGAGCTTCTCCAGTAGAAGCGCTCGCCCCGGTGGCTCAGGCGCGCGGTGGTCGCGCCGCTTGACCAGTACTTCCTGTTCGTGTTTTTACACAGACAGACAGACCAAAAAATGAATGACAAGGCCATTTCATTCATTTTGCCTTATACCGTACGCGAATGCCGTCGCTTTGCTGTTGGTACTCGGACAGAATCTCCACCAGCACGTTCAGTTCCTCTTTGAGCTCTTCGTTTTCGTCGATTAACCGGTTCCCGATCGCAAGCCGCAGTTCGTTGGCCTCGGACGGCCGGATATGTTGACAGATATCGTCCCAGATCAGCCGCCGCACATGGAAATACTCGCCCATCATCTCTCTGCGCTGCAACGTCAACGGACGGCGGTACAGCGGGCTGCTTGGGCCTCTGGTACGGGGCCCTTGTGGAAATGATCATGATGGCGTCGTCAACTAGTGTATAAATAGGAGTTGAGCTGTCTAAACTATATGCATGCTGTCGGTAACCGGTATCAATATGGATCCAACTCGCTTTTTGCTTGGCAACAGCTTTCAATGCGGAGTGGCGAATGCATCCAAATCCACTCGCTCTCTGGGTCGGCGGTCTCGCGTGCACGCAGAGCCACTTCAAAGCGGCCTTCCGATAGAAACACGCACTGCACGCGCCACGCGCCACCTGCACTTGCATGCGTCAATGTCTTCTTGACCTGGCCAGCGAGCAGCACTGCCACATCGCCTTCTTCCTCTTGGTGGTCGTCGCGTCCTTCTTCCCCCACGGGGTCTTGTTCACGGTCGCGCTCTCTTCGCACCACGATCTCTGCGTCCAAGTCGCCAAGCTGGTCGCGTTGTCTTTCCACATGGAAAGAAAGCTCACAGGCTTCAAACACGCGCGCTACAAAGTCGGTAGGAATCGTCGTCGTCGCCTGCTGCAACATCACTGGCTGGTAGAAACGAAACGGGAACTCGCTTGGCAATGGACTCTTTGAATCTTCGTGGGTCGGCTCTTGGCGCACAACTAAACCGGATTCGACCGTGATGGAAAAGGAAATCTCCGACTGGATCAGCTGCTTTTTGATCGTTTTCGCATCTTCCGGATCGCTGCTCCACAATGACTCGTGGAACAACAGACAGCCCGTCGTGCCAAAGTACGTCTTCCACTGGATTTCGAGCTGGCTGTTTAATAAATCTACCAGCAACAACGTGGCCAACGCGACGCCACCACGTTCTTTCTCATTCTCTTTTTGCGCTTGCTCAACAGACAGCCGTGGCAATTCCAACGCCAACCAGCGTGAGCTCTGGCGACCCAGTTCCACATCGCCCCACGAGGTCTCGCTTCCTGTGACTGCTTTTTCTCCTCCTTGCTTCTGCTTCATTCGCAGTAAGAAAACGGTCTCCGTGGGGTTGGTGACTTGAACCATCACGATACAGTGGGCGTGGTCACACAGCCGCCGCCGCCGCGACAAAGTCGTCGTGCTTCCTCCTGCTCCACCACCACTGCTCGCCCACGAAGACGACTTGGCGACGATCTCGACGCTGTGGATCAGCAACGAACCCAGCGACACGAGCGTCACCAGGTGCTGGGACTCTCGAAACAGAGACGACGGCATACGTTCCGGTACAACTACAAGAGCAATAGTAGCAGGCACCGCACCAATAGTGGGTGGGTCGTCGGGGTCGTCGGAGCTGTATACAAACGTCCACTGCAGTTGCTGCATTCGCGTAGCTGTACTCGTACTTGTACTTGATCGGATGGCGGAGGACACGAGACACACTTCAAACGGGATCGCAAGTCGATCGCCACGCTCCAGCGGCAGCAAACTCGCCAGCGAATGGCTGGTCACCAAGCACTTGAATGCCACGTCGTCCATCTCCACAGTGGACAGCGATTGTGCTTCTGCACCGCCATCTTTGTGTGGTGTTGTCGAGCCACACGAAGCAGGAGGAGAGCGAAAAAGCGTCTTGTACGGCGACGACAACCGCGTGTTGTTGCCTTTTGCGGTGCGCAGCAAAATGTGGAGCGACTTCACTGCGCGATGGCCCGTGTTATGCACGTGGAGCACACAGCGCTTGGTCTCATTGGCAAACATACAAATGGGACTGGACGATGTGGCCTCTTTTTCATCGTTTCCACCACCACGACTACTGCGGCCATGAGCGACGATGCTGTTGCTTCTGCTGATCGTAGTAGCGGTCGAGGAAGTCGAAGACGAAGAGGTTTCCTCAGCTGCGAGACTGCCGATTTCCACCAAAGAACTGCTGAGAAGTGGTTGTGGCGCCACGATTTCCAGTGGGATCCGCGCTTTCAGCGTGAACGAGGTCTTGATGTTGAGTGTCTTGATGAAGCACCCGCAGATCTGGAAATGGCCTGCACGAAGACCACGCACACTGAGCAGGATCTTCTTGCGTTTCTCGTACGCGCGCAAGACGACAGAGCTCGGGTACGCCTCCACCGAGCAGCTCACGCTGCTGGATCCAGTACTTGTACTTGTAGTGGACAGCTCGCCACCACCACCACTACTTGCTACGACCCACAGTGCGACTTGCTGGAGATCCAACTCGATCCCAAATGGATTGGACAGCGTGACTTGGATTTGCACGCGCTCGTGGACAGGGAAACTGCGCTCGTACTCTGCCACTGTGTCCTTATCTTCTTTATCGCTGTCGCTGTCACTGTCGCTTCCGTCGCTGTGTCTGTTTGAATCCGAGTCGCTGGTTATCCGTCGCTTGCTCTTGTTGCTTTGGCTTGCTTTCGCCTTGTTTTTATTTTGGTCATCGAATGGATTGTAGAAGAACGCAGGCGAGGCGGCGACAGCAGCACTTGCGCCACCACGGACCAGCCCGTATTTCTTGGCGACGACTTCCTTTTTGACAAGTGGGTGGTCGACGGCATCATACAGTAACTTCATCCTGTCCACGTGGACGAACGCGTCCAGTTTGATCTGCTCACTGGGCCGCATCACGGCGCATTCCGCTTCTAATTGGCTCAACACACGACGCTCGAGCCTGTGGATCTCCACGCGCGAGCGTAAATCCCACACAGGCGTTGGGAAGCCATCCGCCCCCATCATCATCGTCGTCGTAGCACCACTGGTCGCCGAATTTTCACCCGTGGTGCTCCCCCCTCCTCCTCCTCCTCTGCTTTGCAAGTCGAGCATTGGCTGGTCTCCTACCGCCATGCCACTGCTGCGACTGCTGCCTGCGTGGAAGCTGTTGGTGCTAGTTCCGCTTGCGCCGCTCGTCGTACTCATCAAGTCTGTGACTGTCGATGCGCTGGAGCTTCGGTTCAACCCAGTCGACGACGGCGAACTGTGGGAGTGGCTGTTGTGGCTATTGTGCGCATTCGAGAACGATGAGAACGCCGGCGTGGCTTTCGTGGAAATCGCATTCACCGCAGCCGACAGTTGCTGGCGCGGTGTCGAAAGTAACGCGCGTGGCGTGTTGGCGATCGTCGACGTGATGCTCGCGGCGGCCGACGACATCGTAGCCGACGGCGAGTTGGCCATGGAAAAATACCGCTTGGTCTTGGTCTCGATGCTCGCTGGCGGCGTCGTGTAGACACTCGCAAAGCCACCACTTGCCGCCGTGGAGTTTGCATTTCCTGGTTTCACGTGGAGCCCTGGACGCGTACTATTCGCGCCACTGGACGACAAAGAAGAAGAAGAGGCCATGGATGGTTTGGCGGAGAATGGCGTCTGCGGCTGCTCAACGTGGCCCGTCGCGTCGCTTGTGTGCGTCGTGGTCGTGGTCGAGGTGGTCATAGCGATACGGTCGCACCAAGAGAGCACTTGCAGCAGCTGAATGCAGTGCTTTCCGACCAAGAACGGATCGCCCAGTGCTTTGGAAAGAGCCACTAATTGGCGTAGCACGTGGAACCGTAACACGAGCCACGGCTCGACGCTTTGTGCTGCCATGGCCAACGTCACTTTGGTCGCGGCGCCTTTCTTCTGCAAGCGCCTCAAGCGGCGTCCACGGCGTCTCAGGCTTGTCATTTCCCACTCTACTCGTTCCGCCATGCCCAGCCGCGTGGCTGTGATCAGTTCCAGTCGAAGCGCGGCTCGAAAATCCTGTGAGCGCTGCTGCGGAAGGCTCGTTTGGCTGCCTGGAGAGGTCACAAAGCTCGAACTGCCGCTCGTCGGAGACCGCCACCGCTGCAGGATCAATGCGACTGCTTCATGGAGAAACAACGCCATGCGTCGATGGTGGCCCACGGCTTCCACCATACTGGCACTCTGGATGAGGAACGCGACTTGCCGCTGGATCGGGATATCGCTAAACACACTCACCCCACGCTCGATCGCTTCCCATAGTAACCTCTTGACCCAAATGGCTTCTTCGACTTTTTCCAAGCCCTTGGACGCTGATAACTGAAGCGCCACGGCAGTGTAATACCAGCCGATATGCTCCACGAGCGCGATCTCCAACTCGCTCACGCCGGCTTTCGCGTACAGCACCAGCGCCTCCGAGGTCTTCTCCACGAGTTCGACCATGAACTTGTCTTGGCTTTGCTGGTACAGGCAAAACACGTACCCTTCCAAAGCCGCCGCGAGCCACAGCACATCGCCGCTCGCGCCACTGCTTTTGCGCTCTTCGTCTCGTAGCAACTCGATCGCAGCGACGTAGTGGTCCACGGCATCCGGAAGGCAGCTCACGAGCACAGCGTAGTCACCGAAGAGCTTGCGTTGGCGCGCGGCGTGGCGTCTTCGATTTCGCGTTTCGGCCGACCCAAAGAGCGCGGCCACGCCGCCACCACTAGACTGCGCCATGGACCGATCATGGGTGGGCGTGGACGCGCCCGAATGTGTGAGCGACTCGCGTGCTGGGAACGGAGACAAGGAGCCGCTCGTGTGCTGCATGTTGATGTGTGATGGCTCGACGTTTGTATCCAAGAGAAACCCTGCGGCGTCGCCCATTTCGATGGCTCCTGGAAACGCCGACGAGCCCGAGCCCGCGGATGACTGCATCTGGGTTTGCTGCTGCCGCGTCGCGGCACGTAAAGTACTCTCGAGCGACATGAGGATGGTCACGCAAAGCGTATCCAGCACGACTTCTAAATGGAGACTCACGGTGGACATGCCACCACTTCGCCCATCACGACCTTCGTCGCTCAGTTCGTGGTACACGGGGAACATCACCAGATGGCTCAGCGACGCGCACTCGTCCACCGTGCGCAAGTCGAATTGGTGCTCAAAGGCAAAGCATTTCTGCACGAGAAGCCCTGGGAAATGGCGGATCGAGTCCATAAACTGTTGGTACGCGGCCGACAAACTGGGTGTCGTCGGACAATGGCAAATGCCGATGACGCCGATGGCACGCGCACACGCATGGACGTCTTCGCCGTCAAACGCGTCGATCTTGTCGGTCGTGGAGACAAAGCGGAAGCGCATGGCGCCAGCGCCATCCCATGCAAACGAGCGGAACGGAGACAACTCGGCGGCGTAGCCACCTGGACGCGTGAGCGAGCGGATGGCGATGACTCGGTTTGCTCGAAGAAGCTGCACATATCCTTCGTACAGCTCGGCCGAGATCGTACCGACGGGCACAAGGTACACGAGGAACTCGGCGTGGCGCGTCCACCGTGTGAGCTCCGCCAGCGGCGGTTTGGGCGCGACCAGCGCGTTCATTACCCTTTTTGGTTATTATTGCCCAGTTTCTTTTTTGGATCCGTTGAGTTAAGAACGGATAATTGATGTTCGTAACATTTGGTTCCATTTTTCGACCAAGAACAAACAAAAAACAAAAAGAGATGGTGCTGCCAAATCGAGAGACAGGAAGCGCCATGGAGGTTGAAGATGAAGAGCCGCTGTATGTGCCACTGAAGGTGCGCCGCAAGCAGCAAGAAGATAGGCTCTTCAAGCGCCGTAAGCTACAACAAGAGAAGATCGGACAGGAGCGCAGTGAGGACGAACAGGAGGAGGACGACGAGCAAGCCACAGGAAGCGGCCACCAGTCGTCACGGCGTCGGCGTCGCGCAGGCTCATCCGACGACGAGCAAGAAGCCGCATCTGCAAATGCCGAAGGTGATGAACCACAGAGTAACAACAACGAAGAAGGCATGATGGAGCAGGAGGGCGATGATGACCACGGTGATCTGCCTGCTGCGAGAGAGCGATCGAAAGTCAGTCTGATCGACCAAGCGTACTTGATGCGCAAGAAGATGGAAGACGAAGGCGTGAACCAAGAAAAAGTCCAAAAGCAAACCCAAGAAATCAACATGCTCAAAGAAGCCAGCCAAGTGCAGAAAGTGGCGCTCGTGTCGGCGCATGAGCGTGCCGAGGGCATCAAGTACGCTGAACCCATGGTGACGACGTGGACGCCGCCGCGGTTCATTTCTGAGATGGACGAAGAGGAATGTGATGCCGTGCGCAAAAAGTGGCATATCTTGGTGGACGGAGAAGACGTGCCGCCGCCGATCAAATCGTTCGAGTACATGCGGTTCCCACAAGCGATCATGGATGCGCTCAAGGCCAAAAACATCCAGCGGCCGACTCCGATCCAAGTGCAGGCCATGCCGTGTATCCTTGCTGGCCGCGATATCATCGGTATCGCGTTCACAGGTTCTGGAAAGACCATGACGTTCACATTGCCGCTGGTGATGCTCGCGCTGGAAGAAGAGACCAAGCTGCCGATCATTGGCGGCGAAGGTCCGTTTGGGTTGATCATTGGGCCCTCCCGAGAGCTCATGCGACAAACGTTTGATGTCGTGAAACATTTCACGAGCCATTTGTCGCAATACGGAGGAGGAGGCAAGTACCCCGAGCTCCGTAGCTTGCTGTGTATCGGTGGCGAAGACAAACGCGTGCAATCCGATCTGATCTCGCGCTCTGGTGTCCATATCGTCGTGGCGACCCCGGGCCGTTTGAACCATTTCTTGAAACTGAAGGAAATGAACTTGAGGTTGTGCAAGTACATTTGCCTGGATGAAGGCGACCGCATGCTGGATCTCGGCTTTGACGAAGAAGTCGCCACGACTTTTAACCATTTCACAGGCCAGCGGCAAACGCTTTTGTTTTCGGCGACGATGCCACAAAAATTTCAAGATTTTGCAAAAGATGTGCTCGTGAAACCGGTGATCGTGAATGTTGGTCGTGCTGGTGCCGCCAATTTGGATGTGATCCAAGAAGTGGAATACGTGAAACAAGATGCCAAGATTGTGTATTTGCTCGAGTGTCTTCAGAAGACCGCACCCCCTGCGGTGATTTTCTGTGAACGGAAAGGAGATGTGGATGATATCCACGAGTATTTGATCTTGAAAGGCGTCGGTGCTGTCGCGATCCACGGTGGCAAAGACCAAGCCGACCGGAACGAAGCCATTGATCTGTTCAAGAGCACCAAGAAAGACGTGCTGGTCGCGACTGACGTGGCTGCGAAGGGCTTGGATTTCCCAGATATCAAGCACGTGATCAATTTTGATATGCCCGCCGAGATTGAAAACTATGTCCATCGCATTGGCCGCACGGGCCGTTGTGGCAAGACCGGCGTGGCCACGACGTTTATCAACAAAAGCGTCCCGGAAAGCGCTCTTTTGGATCTCAAGCACTTGCTGATCGAAGCCAAGCAAACCGTGCCACCGGTGCTCCGTGCACTGGAAGACCCGTACATGGACAACCCAGATGCCGGCGGCCAGGACAACGCTACGGGCACAAAAGGATGTGCGTTCTGTGGCGGACTGGGCCATCGCATCACGGACTGCCCCAAGCTGGACGCCCACTCGCGCAAGCTGGGCGCCGGGCGGCGAGACTTTTTGGTGGGCAACAGCGAAGGATATGGAGGCGACTCGCTTGGGTAGTAGTGCAGTACGTAGCAATGGAAGCGTGTTCACAGAACAAAAAAGAAAAGACAATTAAAAAAAATGATGAAACGGTTGCTGAGCGGATTTTGTTGGGTTTGCTTTTGTGCGTGCGTGTGTGGGCTATCAATACTTTTTGACTGTTTATCAACCAGTTATATAGGCGAAGGGACAGGAGGCATGGTCTCAGCAAAATAGGAAGTCAAGAAGAGCAAGAGCGAGCAGCGTGACGGACGACGACGACGACTGCACCGGACGTGCTGCCGGCGGAACGAGCAACTAGCCACACGCCACACGAGCTGCGTGGAAACAGATAGCCGACTATCGTAGCGAACACACTACTGGCCATCCAGCGGATGCCATGGGCACCACGCTGTCTCGGCATTTTGCACGGTATTGGAACCGCAACGACCGCCGGATGCTGCTCGTCGGGTTGGATGCGGCAGGCAAGACCACCATTCTGTACTACTTGCGACTTGGCAAGGCCATTTCCAGCATACCAACGGTCGGCTTCAACGTGGAGACGGTCAAGTTTGATCGATATAAACTGCATATTTGGGTGCGTTGTTGTTGGCGTCATGTCTCGTCGTTTATTACAATGCTTGCTGTCATCTTATTGATCTATTTGTTTCATGGCAGGATGTTGGCGGCCAGGACTCGCTGCGACCGTACTGGCGCCACCATTTCACAGGCACTCAGGTGGGGATGGTCCATAATCCATAACTCTCAACTGTGGCTCTCTATCCTCACGCTTCTCTCTCTCTCTCTCTCTCTCTCTCTCTCTCTCTTCCAAATGAACCCACAGGGTATCATTTTTGTGATCGACAGCGCCGACGCCGAGCGGCTCGCGCTCGCCAAGGCCGAACTGGACGGCATGCTCATGGACAGCCAACTACAGGACGCGAGCCTCTTGGTGTTTCTCAACAAGCGCGACCTTCGTGAGACCATGAGCGTCGAGGAGATCACCACAGCGCTGGACTTGGAGCACCGCTGTCAGCAAACCCACCGCAAGTACAACGTCCAGCCAGCGATCGCCACGACTGGCGAAGGGTTACGAGAAGGGATGACCTGGTTATGTGAGACAATGACAGAGTTGTGATTTTTTTTTTTTTTTTATTGTTTTTTTTTTTTGGTGGGGCTCTATGAGGACCAGTCGTGGGCAAAGGCGATACCTTCGTACTTGTGGCCACCGGGCAGCTCCGTTTCGTCCAGCAACACGTTGCCCTGGATGTCAAACACGGTCACAAACGACGTCTGCGACTGCTCGGCTTCCACTTCGACGCTCTTGACCGCGACGATCACCGAGTCGCCCGTGCGCGGCACAAACTTGAACGACGAGAAGCCCCGCAGCGGCGTGACCTTGCCCACGTCGATGACTTGGATGGTGCTGAAGTCTTCACTGGCGATGACCATTTTGTTTGAGCCGCGCATCTCGTCCAGTTCGTCGTTATACTGCTCTTTGCTCACACGGCGCGGCAAGATAAACCACTTGCGATGGACGCTGCTCCACTCGATGGCTTCGTGGATCACGTAGCCAGGGTACTCGCAGTCCAAGGCCTTGCGCACGCGCGCGAAATTCGGGGACCAGTCTTCGTGGCGCACGTCGCCCTGCATGTCCAGCACGGCGACCCACAAGTTGGTGTCGCTCAAGATGTTGCCGTCGTTGTCGGTGAACTCTTTGCCCACACTGCCCATGTACAGCTCGTCGTCCTTCACGGTCGCCCACTCGTGCTTTTGCCCTTTGCCCGCAAAGCCGTCGCCTTCCATGATGATGTGGTGTGGGATCGCCTGCAGTGGCTTGGAGCCTCCTTCAAAATGCTGCAGCCGGTACACGATCCCGGTGCGGTCGTCAAACGTGAGAAGCTTGCCGTTGAACCACGTGAGCTCGCTGAGCTCAAAGCCACGTCCCGCTTCGTTCATCGCGGTCGTGAACCGCTGCTTTTGGCCCCATGAAACGGCGTAGTCTTCGTGGCCGCCGCCGCCGGCTGCACGGCGCGTGATCTTGAGCGTGCCGTGCTGAAGATACGAGAAGAAAGTCGGTTTTTTATGGCTCGTGTCTTTGGATTTCTGGTCCAGATCCGCGACGATGACGATCGAGAACGAGTCCGGGCGGTGTGGCACGGTCGGTGCGATCGGCTCGCCTCCTCGCCGGATGTGGGGCCGCGGCGTCACGACCACGGCTTCTGGAAACGTCATGACGTTTCCATTGCCATTGCCATTTCCATTGCTTCGCACCACGACCGCGGCGCTGTCAGCCGCAGGCGCGCGAAAGTTTACCGTTCGTTGCGCCGTGGACTGCAAGAGCGACGTGCTCGACATGGAGATGAACATGAACACGACGAGCACGACCATGATCAGAAACCCCCTGTTGCGCGTGAGCGTAGCGGCGCTGCTTCCCGTGGGCGACACCGACGACGACACGACGGTCCGGCCGCTGGACCCTTGGCTGTCGGTCCACATGGAGTAATCGATGGAGCTGGATTTGCGCTTCTTCTTCTGCTTATGGTGGTCCACGCGCAGCGGCAGCATACACGATGGTAAACGATGAATAGCTCCAACGTCGTCGTGACGCAGTCCAAAACCAAAGAGTGTGGGAGCAGGAGCGAGTTGACCGCACAGACTCAGAAGTCCTGAATCAGATGCAGCCAATCAAAGAGCGCCAAACCAGGCACACTGAGTCAGTCCAGACGATCTGAGTCTGGTGGACTGTGAGTCAGTGCACATTCCTGTGATACGTGATATCTGGGAATCACAAACCCTCTCTCATTTCATATTTGTGAAAAAATTGCGCGCTCCAAAATGAACAACAAGAACGAAGAGGTGGCGGCCCTCGAGGCGCTGCGTGACTCGTCAGGCGAGCTGGTCAAGTACCTCGATGCCATGAACGACAAACTCACGCAGCTGAATCAACAGAACGAATGTGCGTGCCTTTGTTCTGCAGTGTATCATAGTGCTAGAAGCTTACTGGACGACTGACACTGACTTGTTGCTCTCTGTGCGATAGTGTCGTTGCGCGTGCTTGAGAACTGGTCAAGTGTGATCGCAATCACGAAAGCGACAACAACAACCGATAAGAGCGACGGCCAACGCGAGATTCTCCGCAAAGCGCTGTGAGTCTGATGCGCGCTCGTCCGTATATTTATAGGCAAATCATACTGTACCCAGGAACTGTCTGATAAGATAGATATCCACGGAAATAGAGATGTGCATGATTGATCAAGAGAATTACGAGTTTTGGAGACGCCTTCCCTGCCTTGCACTACACCTGCCAACGTGGTTCACCACGATTCACAGTTGTCCCGACCACCACTGCGCTTCTTCAGCTTTGAACCAACAGAGCGCGTCTACCCTTCACACCGGCGGCCCAGGCGGAAATGGCTGTCCGCGCAAATGGGTTTCAGACTCCGCTTTCGAGAGACCAAGTTACCAGCTGGGTGCTCCAACCGCTGATGATGGGGGTGCGTCGTACTCACTGCATAAGTATGGAGGAGCCGAGCCAACGGGTCAACTCTAATCATTATTGTGGCTTGTGTGTCCATACCAAAATGTAGAGTTTCATTACCTTTGTCGCCAAGCTGCTCGATCGTGACAAGGTTGGTAACATGGCAAATTCAACATTCATGCTCGCTCAGGGTTTATGTGGACCGACCGTATTCTGACGGTTTGTTTTTCCATTGGTATATCAGCGTATCGGCATCTTGGTGCCGACGGGCGTGCTCATCCTGACCATCCTTTGGTGCTGGTATCTCTGCGAGAGTCGGGATCCGTCTGCTGAGGTGCGTTTGCTTCTCTCAGTGCACATAAAACGAGTGCGTCTGATCTGATGTGCTATGGTCTCCACTGGGCTGCTCACAGAAGTCCAAGTCGGGCGTGTCGGTGCTCCCAGTGCCGGAAAAGGCGACGCGATACTGCACGCTGTGCTGCAAGACAAGCCCTGGACTGGACCACCACTGCACGTGGCTCAACACGTGCATCGCCAGCAACAATTACGAGCCGTTTTACTTTCTCGTGATCGCTGCGACGCTGCAAACCATGCTCCAGGGGGTGATCGGAGTTCTCATGGCGACGATCTGGTTCGACCAAATCAAGTTGCAGCTGTCGCCAGAATGGACTACACCCATCCAAGTGCTTCTTTGGGTCCACAATGCGATCATCCTACCACTTGCAAACTCGTACATCTTGCTCGCTGGCTTCCACACGTATTTGCTCATCGTCGGGTCGGGCACCTACGATTTCATTCTGGAAAATGGCAGCGATGGGATCTGCGCGCGCTTGCTCAAGTGCAAGTGCCTGACCAAGTCCAAGGGTGCCAAGGGCAAGAAGAAACCCGCAAGCCGCGAGAAAAGAGGCCGCAGTTTGTCCAAGACGACGCCCATCACGCCGTCCAGCAAAGTAGTCGCAGCGACAGCAGCCAAAACAACAACTGGTGGTGCAACTAGAGGAGATGGCGGCCCACGAGCCCAGGATCTGGAAGTTTCGGCGGCCAAGCAACGTGAAATGGAGCAATGGAAGGCCGAGTGGATGCGCAAGTACGGGTCAGATGATAACGAGGATACCAATTCAGAATCGGCAGCAGATAGAACTCAGTCACAGACCCAGTTCGGATCTACTTTGGCGGCTGGTGATGCAACACCTCCGCCACCGTTGAGCTCTTCGTCGTCGATCGAGGTCGTGCCCGCGAAACGACGCGGCACAAATCCAGAGGTCAATCAGCAAACGCACCACCAAGTTCAAATCGAAATGAGTGCAGTCGTGGACGAAAGTGAAGGCATCTTCCAAGATATTGAGAACCCCGAGGTGCTGGGGAAGGAAAATGCGCCGCTTCCGCCGCTTGGCACACGCACAGATCTATGAACCATTTTCATATCGTTAGATCATGGATGCTGTCTGCGACGTGTGACAAAATAACCTATAAAATCAGATACCCTTTCAATTACGATATGAACACAACATATGAGGGTAGGGTTTGTTGGCATTTCACGGTATCGGATTGGCTGAAATCATGCCATTGATCGATTTGTATGGAGACGGAAGTGATTGGCTCTGCGCCTTTGGCAGGCGCGGTCCCTGCATGGTGGTGGTGGGTCTTCATGCAAACGTAATAGACTCGTCGGGTGCGGAACAATCTAAGATCAACCTTAAACAAGGTGAGTGAGAGCGCCGCTCCCCCATGTATGAATATGCGCCCCCAGGCGGTGTGGTGTCTGTCTTGTCGTGTCTTGTGTCTTGGCACAATTGGCGTCACAAATGCGTGACGACATCGCAGCGATAGAACAGTACACACACGCTTGGAGCTGCTGTAACAGCCACACCAGAACAATCCAAAAACTGACGTCGTTTTTGCATTCCTATTTGATCAGATGCGTCACGTTGCTGCTTTCCTTTTGCTTGTGTTGGGTGGTAACGAGTCCCCATCGGCCGCTGACATCGAGAAGGTCGTCACCTCGTTCGGTGGCGCCGTCGACAGCGCCAAGGTCGAGCTTCTGTTGAAGGAGCTTGAGGGCAAGAACATCGATGAGGTGATCGCGGCCGGCCAGGCCAAGCTCGCAACTGTCTCGGTTGGCGGTGGATCCGCCTCCGCTGGTGGTGCCGCCGCTGGTGGCGCCGCTGCGGCCGCCGTCGTCGAGGAGGAAGAGGAGGAGGAAGCCGATATCGGTGGTGCCACCGACATGTTCGGCGGTGGCAGCGACTACTAAGCGACTGGACGACTTCTTTTAGATCAACGCCCAGGAATGTGCAGTACGCTCTCAGTAATTCTGAACTGAATCGAACATGGCTCCCGAATCGTGACGCCTTGACACAACAGTCCATCGTGTTGCCATTTTTTGTTTTGTTTGTTTTTCGACTTTTTTGTTTCTCTGTATTTTCAAAGCATTCATACTGTGTCTCTCTATGCCAACATCTTCGTACCGACGCGTCTACAAATCGCCGCCCAGCCGACCGCAGAGACGGAACCCAATGGGAACCCTGGGAACGAGAGCAAACGCTCAATTGGCAGCATGTACCCTTGGGGAAGCACCGCAAGCGGTTCGTTCCAGTAGTAGAGCGCCAAGACGCCCATGATAACAGGCTGCATGGATAGATAGACACAGTGCTAATTAGTTAGACTCGTTCGTGGTTCGAACTGGTGGCATGAGTCAACATACCGTGCGGAGCTGGTCGATTCGCTTTTGGATCACGGACGGCGCCGACTTTTGCATGCGTTCAACTGTATTCACATAGAGACACCACGACAGTCAGAATTAAATTTTCTCTCTATAGCATCCGATAAGGAAAACCCACCAGCTAGCTCTTGCATCTGCTTCTTGATCGTGTTCATCTTGCGGATGGCCTTGGACTGCTCGACAAACGTCTCAACGGAGTTCAGGCGGTTCACGACGCGGACTTGGTCATTGTACTGCTTCAACAGCACAACTTCCGGTGCTGAGAGAGCCGTTCCTTGGCGGTTCCAAAGCGCCATGGCAGCGTCGATAGCGAACATCACGACCGCGATGAACAGCACATCATAGCAGCGTAGACGGTCGATGCTGAGAAGCTCCATTTTCGCCTTGATTGCTTTTTCTTTTGCTTTTTTTGCCACACAGCTCGGCTGTTGTTTTCTCCTAAACGTACTTTAGAGAATGGATTCTGTACATCCATTTTGCAGCGAAGGGGCATTTTCAAAGGCAAAGTGCAAGAAATAAAGGAGAAGGAAACAGCAGGAAAGATGTCGGTCGACATGAACGCGTTGCGCGGCTACATCACAGCGAAGGACGGCCACGAGTACGAAAATCTGTCAGACGGACTGGTGTGTCTGCATATCACACACAGCAATCTCAAGACCAAGATGCTGGACATCCGTTTGGATCTGCACATGACCATCGAAGATGTTCGCCATAAAGTCTACCGCCACTGTGGCACGAAACCGGACGCGATGGATATGTACATCGCTGGTGCGGACGGCTCGATGGGCGTCAAGCTGGACGACGACCGCCGCATGCTGGGCTACTACGGCGTGCAGAGCGGCATGCGACTCCACGTCGTGGACACGGACCCGTTTTCGTTGTCTCGCGGCGGCGGGCTGGAAGACGTGAGCCTCATCAAGAAGTACGAGATCTCGGAGGAAGACTACGAAAAGCGTACGTCATTCTAGCGGATCTTCATTCTGTTTGGAATGGGAATCTGACAAACACTGAAAATCCACACATATATACAGGCGAGAAAACCGTGCGAGCCTACAAGCGCGACCAACTTGCCAAGGATCCGAACTGGAAGCCCAAGAAAATGATGCAAGTCGCTCGCCCCAAAGTGGATCCAGAGGATATCCCTGGACCAGAAACCATCGCGAACATGAGCGTCGGCGACCGGTGTGAGGTGCAGCCAGGCGGCCGCCGAGGAGCCGTGGCGTACCTTGGCGAAGTGCCTGAGATCGGCGGTGGGTACTGGGTCGGAGTGATCTTTGACGAACCCGTGGGCAAAGGCACTGGCTCGGTCAAGGGCAACGTGTATTTTGAATGCGACGCCAAGTTCGGCAGCTTTATCCGTCCGTACAACCTCACGATTGGCGTCTTCCCCGTCGAAGATCCGTTTGCAGATGATTCCGACGACGACGATGAGCTCTAAGGTTTTGAATACGGCTTGTGTATCATAGCGACAAAAAATAAGAAGGAAGATAACCACTACACAGGGTATGTCACTGCTTCTTTGGTAACAAAATACATACCGGTAGATCCAATGCATCCTGCAGTAGCAAACCAGCTGATCGGTGAAGGTGACAGCACTGTACTGTTCCACTGATTAAAATTCGCCAGGTCGATGGATCTGGGCAGGTTTTGACAGCGCGGCGCATGTTGGGTTGCCGCACAGGCGATATGTTGCGTTCGAAGGTGCGACTGCGACAAGAAAGACCACTGCTCCTCGACTCGTCATGTCTGATAGCAAGGCGCCACCATATATTACCGTTCTTCTTCTTCTACCTAAACGACACCGGCGCACTCTAAACTTCGGCCTTTCGTGTGATTTCATCCACATTCCAACGCTTCTTCTTGCTCAATGGCCGCGTCGGCGAAAGACGCACGTGGTCGCCCATGTTGCACACGTTCTCTTCGTCGTGGGCCATGAACTTCTTGGTCTTCTTGTAGTACTTGCCGTACTTTGGGTCCTTGACGATGCGGGAGACCTCCACCAGCACCGACTTCTGCATCTTGTTGGACACGATCTTCCCGAACAGCGGCTTCATTGTTATTGCGTTGCGTTGGTATTCTTGTTGTCACTTCTTGCACTCCCAACACCACAGACAAACGGTGGTTGGTGGACTCAAATTCAGTACATTCAAGCAACCTTCAGACGACAATACTCAGTTTCGACTCCTACTAAGTGCGCTGTATCGCTAAGTACGGCATTTGCATCAAGATACTTGAAGAAATCAATCATATCCGCAGCAGGGCAAGTCGAAAAACAATGGTGCCGCCGATTCCTCACACTTCGCAGTGGTGGTTTTGGCCGTACGTGTACGTGCCCAGCGCCAACGCCACGTATGTCAAACTCGTGACACCGATTGGCACCTTGCATTTGCATGGCGTGCTGAAAGACCACTTCTTGAGCATGCTCGTGGCAGTCGCATTGGTCATTGTGAGCTTCGTGGCCTGGCGCATCAACAATTCATCCAAGAGCGATCCGAACGACGACGACGCTGAGACGGCTGCTCGCTTGACAGTAAAGAAACGACCTGCTGCCACTGCTGCTGCAGCTGCTAGTACTGCGACATCGGCACTGGAGGAAAATATCCAGACAAAAGGTACCAACAGCTACTATTACGCCCACCAGCGCCGCCACGAAGGCATCAGCGCCGAGACGGGCGAGGAGCTCAAGAAAACCATGGTCTCCTCCTATGGCTGGACAGACCAGAAAAAGACAGTGAGGTACGCTTCAGCTGTTAAATAGCAATAGGAAAGCGAATGGCAGGAGGGAGAGAAACTGATGGTGGTTGTCTATCACAGCATTTTCATGGAGGATGACGTCGTGATGACCATGAAAAAAGACCAACTGCGACTCGTACGTGATCGTTTTGGCCATATAATAGTTACAAACGCATCAAATTAATTTAATTGCTCCTGCTGCGGCTACTATTAGGTGTGGACACCGACGTCGCTCTCGATGGATTTGGTGGTGGATAAGGATAAGAAACTTGCCAAGAGCCTGGTGATCCCGACGCTCTTTGGTGAGATCACGGATGCCACGTGGAAGACCAAATCGAACCGACTCACGCTCACGCTCCACAAGAAAGCCGCAATGCCATGGACTTCACTGAATGGCGCAGCGAAAAACCTTGAGGACCATATCGAATACGATGAGAGCCTGTATGAGTAATGTACCAACATAATACTGGTAACTAAGATTTTTCATTTTATGTTGTTTTTGCTTTGCCAATGGTTTCCCTTTTGCCTCTTGCTCTTGTTCGTCTCTTTCTCATTCTGGAACCCACAGTTTCAAGTGGGTGGTGTCGTACGACGAAGTTAAAATGGTTTTCGCCTTGGTGAACGCCACGCCCGTGAGCAAGTCGTTGGCGACCGAGTGGGAGCTTTCCAGTTGCACGCGCGGCGCGGTCTTGCTGCCCACGAGCTCCCAGACGTTGACAAAGGTGTCTTCTCCGACAGAGACGACGCATTTATCGTGGATATCGATCGCGGTGACTGCTCGGGAATGGGCCGCGATCTCGGCATGCAAGCGATAGTCCGGGCACTTGTAAATCCGGATCAGGCCGGTCAAATACCCACACACCAGCAGATTCTCTGGTGTGAACCGAATACAAGTCGCCGCAAACGCTTCCCCTGTGATGCGGTGGACGATCTCAAACGCGTCGTCAGGGTTGCGCACTAAGATCGTGCCGTTGCTGTCGCTCGTGGCCACCAGTTTGCCCCCAGGTGAGCTGTCGGCGCTTTGGATGGCCTCTTTGTGGTCGCACAGCGTCTCCACCAAGTCAAACTCGTGGTCCGAGGACGACGTCGCCTTGGACGAGCGCTCCTTGCCAAGCACAAACACTTTGCCCACGGAGCTGCCCACGACAAGACACGGGCGGTCCGAGTCGATGGCGCAAATGCCGCGGCAGAACAACGCGTCACCTGTTTGTTCACATGTAACTGGTGTGTGAGTCCATGGGCCGTTGTTCTCATGGTGCCTCACGTCTACGACGGCTGCTGCGTTCGTTACCTTCTTCTGGTGTCTCGACAACGTCCTTGAGGACGAGCTCATACAAGCGCTTCTCGCCTTTGCTGTCGAAAACCTCCAGGAAACCAAATGCATAAACGAGCTCAGCACGACTGTGTATGGGAATGTGTGTGCGTGTTTCCGCTGCCTAACCCATTCTCCCTTGCTATTTACCTCTATTCCGTGTTCACTAGCGACCACGATGACCACTGTGTCCGTGAGCCTGCAGACGCGCACTTGGTGGACGCAGGTTTTCCCTTGCAGCGGGAGCTTGTGGGTCGAATACGGCGTCTGCGAGGAGTTGATGTACACAACGTCGGCCGCGTGGACATACGCCTGTTTTTGATACATGTACACGAAGGTGTGAGGACCAGTTGCTTGTTTCACCCCCCACAACACAACACAAAACGTACCAAAACGTCATCGACTCGGGAGAGATTATTGGTGACGTGGGACACAGAGAACGTGGTCGACATGAGCTCCGGGTCAGCAAACCATGACGTCGACATCGCTGATGATGATGCAAAGCGCCTATAGACTCTCGGTAGGCTCTGACTGTGGCGCCACTGGATGATGTTACGACGAGTACGGTGCTTGATTCCTGGCGCTGCGTGCGTCCTTTGGATTTGTTGCAATCTTCAACAGTCAGGAGCCGAAAACGAGCCAAGCCCAAAAGGTGGCGAGCTTGGGCTTGGCTCGATGATGTCACTGAAACGGGGCATATACCGTGTGCCCCCGTAATAGTAGCCTCACTGAGTCAGAAATTGATTTGGTGTCGACGTCGACGACGTTTGATGACCAGATTTTGAATTGGGCACTGGCGAGATTCGCACGTCTCACAAACATCTTGGCAACCTATGAACTCAGATGGAAGGTGAATCCAAACCACAGTGGGCTGTTGTCCACGCCTGCTGCCTTCAAGATCCAAAATGGAGTCATCCATGGAAAGAGGCGTCGGACTCGATCCAACTGTCCACTCGCGGTGCCAACCTCGTGTTTGGGCATATTTTCACAGTTTGTGAATCGTGTTGCCTTCCATCCGCAATGTTTCACGGTATCAATCGCCTTGTCCCGTCACGCCACTTGGTGGCAGATGGAAATATTACCGCTACGATTCTTCTTATTTCAAATTTACTATAGCGCAGTATCTCCACTTTCCCGTAAAATACGCTCCAAATAAATTACTTCGTCTCAGCAATTCTCCCAACCCAATTCTTCGCCGCCAAAAACTCGCGACGGCACGCATCACCATCACGCCGCTTGCCCGCTCGCCGCCCCGCATCCTGGAGCCCTGCACAGCGCGTTGCCACACTGCCGAGCTGCGTGCGTCCCATTCGCAAACGTCCGGCAGCTGCACACACACGCACTGTATCTTATCGGTAATGGCCATCGCCACGGCGGCCTACGCAGCGGCACCACCCATGGAGGCTACCGACAAGCAAAAATACCGCACGCGACTCGCATCGGCCAGCGCCAGCGCGTCGCCAAAGCAAATGAATCCAACGAGTGTGAACGTCAACATCGGCGCGCATAACCTACGCATCCTCAAGAAGGCAGCAGGCTCGTCCTCTTCTTCCGCCAACGCCGCCTCATCATCGTCACGCCACCACCACCACCACCACCAAGGCGCAAGTAGCGACACGCCGCGCAGCACCGCGTCGGCGCCGACGCCCACGACCGCCGACGTGAAGCAGCGCAAATACGAACGCAAATCCAAACGGTTTCTATGGCCTGACGAACTGCATCGGCTCTTCGTCGCGGCGATCTTTGACGGTATGTGTCGTATATTAATACTTGTAGTCATAGTTTTTCCAACGGAGGGATTAATATTCAAATGTATACAGTTGGCCTGAAGAATGCCTCGCCAAAGGCTCTGTTGTCCATCATGCTGGGCGCGGGCGTCACGGTGGATCTGACGACCGAGCACTTGAAGAGCCATTTGCAAAAGTACCGACTCAACTACGAGCGCTCGCGGCTCGAGTTTCTGGAGTTTTACGACGAAAGCACCCACCGCAGCAGCCACAAGCGGCAACGCACGAGCAGCAATGGCAGTGGTGCTGTTGCCGCTGCTGCTGCTAGTGGTAGTGGCCACCACAGCGACCCGAACCACTCGGCGTTTGTGTTTCCCATCAGCCACAAGCGCCGCCGCCGCCAGAGCCACCGTAATGGTGGAGACGGCAGCAGTGAGGACAACGATGCCAGCGACATGTCCGATGGAAACGACGACGACGCCGTGGACGATGGCGATGACACGAGCACCAGCAGCCGGACCGAGTCCCCACGAGAGGCTCTTGGCGCGTCTCGTAGTCGCGCTTCGGCTACCGCGACGCCCATGAAAGCCGAACCAGTTAAACGATCGGTGAGTCTACCTACTGCTGGCAGCCTCGTCTCTCTCTCTCTATGTGGATGGCTGTCTTCTTTTTGGAGATGGATGAACTGGGCCTCTCTGAACTGTTTGTGGATCCCTGGATCTGTGTGGTGATGTCCAGACTTCTTCGTCTTCTTCTGCATTGACGATTGGTAGTGGTGGTCCCGCCGCTGAAGTGGATGACGACGCGATGGGACGACGACGACGACAATCTGTGACACCAAGCAACACGATCCAGCAACAACAGCCGACGCCGCTCCAACTGCAGCAACTGCAACTGCAATTGCAACTCCACCACGAGCAGCAAACCAAGATGCAAGCAAACCAGCATACCACTACTGCGACACTAGCTGCGTCCCCAGTCCCCAATCCACGCACCACCACGACAACTGCTGGTACGAGCATGGCGACTTCGACGGCGACTTCTTCCACGGCCGCCAGCGCGTCGCCGTCCTATCCAGCGCTCGCGACGCTCAGCGACCCGCAGTGGACCATTCTCCACTCCCTGCTCTCGCCGCAACTCGTGGGCAACACTCGCAGCGTGAGCGACGCCATGGAGTTGATGGCGTCGGCTTCTTCTTCAAGTGCTTCTTCTGCTTCGGCGGCATCGTCGGCCATGTCGTTTTTCAACGGACAGCAGCCCAGTGGCAGTGGCAACACACAGCCGCAGCAGCAGCCAAATGGGATGGATGCGTTGATGTTCCCGCCAAGTGAGCCGTCGGCCGACTTGCAGATGCAAATCCACTTGGCCATGCAAGCCCAAATGAACTTGCATCGGCAAATGCTCACGCGCAAAGTCGAAGTGTCGCAACACCATCTCCACCAGAACCACCCGCAGCAGCAACAGCAGCAGCTACGGCAACTCCAACAGCTCCAACAACAACAACAACAACAACAACAACAACAACAGCAGCAACAACAACAGCAGCAGATCGATGCCTTGGAGACCAAAGCCACCGTCGCAGCGTCCATGCAGTCGTCTACCAATCCAGCATCATCATCATCAGCATCATCGTCCTTGGCACAATGGCAGAGCAACAACATCAGCAACAACAGCAACAACGGTAGCTCTGCCTCGTCTCTGCTCTCGGCGACAACCACGGCTGATCTTCAAAACACTCGCTTGTTGAATGGACTGCTTGGCGCAGACAACACCAATAGCAATCTGTTTGGGCTCGACATGGCAGCCTCCTCATCGTCGTCGTCGCTGCCGAGTTCAACTTCGATGGGGCTGTTCACGGATGCCTTGACTTCTTCTTCGGCGTCGTCGCTCGCGTCGTTTGATCCATCGGCAGTCGCGGCAGTTCCACAAGACAAGATTGACGACAGTGAGGCGGCGCTCGCGGACTGGGACCGATGGGACAAGATGGACTTTGCCATGGAGCTGGAAGACGACGACCTCTTTGGCTTTCTCAAGGCGTAAAATGTAGGAAGTGAGGTGGAAGAGAAAGAAAGAGATACCGTATGGAAAGTAGTAATATTTGTATGGCGTGCTTGTACATTCAATGATCAGAATCACTGTGTACCACTTGAGATGATACGGAGGTTCAATAGTGAGCTGCCGACAATGGCCCACATCCACGATGGTGATGCAGAACCAAGTCAGCCTGAAGCGGCAATGTCAGTGCTTGGTGCGGCGGGGCCCGGGTCAGTTCAGAGAGGCTCGCACTATGGTAGTGCAGTCCTGTTGGTCCATGTGCTCGGAAAGGTAGGCAAGAGCCAGCTCGGTTCAGCTCATCGTACTGTAGGCTCCTCTCAGCCACATACTATTAGTCGTATCACGGTGGTGGAGCTGCCGGTTGATGAAAAGCGAGCGAAGAAATCGCTTTTACCACAGAATCTACCCATTCCGTTGAGGTAAATGGCTCAGAAACTTGGGATGGGTCAGTAGACGCGGTTGTGACCGCCACCAGGACTGTGCGCAGTCTCTGTGGCGCTTCTCCCAGTTCTGTTGTACAAGTACACTGTAACGTAATACACCTCCCTTCACTTCAATTCAATGCAACTATTACGGATGCTCTATTATCTGAGTGTTATCAATCCTACTCGTTATTCAATTCTACTTCTACTTCTGCTACTTCTGCTACTTCTGCTACTTCTGCTACTTCTACTTCTACTACTTTCCACTACGTTGAATATGTTTGGACTTCCCATGGTCCTTCGTGTTCCTTCCGCGGTTCTCGTTCTTTCCGTGGATCTCTGTTCGCATGGGCGATTTGTTTGCTCGTTGATTATTCAGTCGATTTCAAAAAGCTAAACAGATCGTTTTGGTCATCAGGTGAGGTCACGCCGCCGCCCATGTCAATGTCAATGGGGTCCCACGTCGCTGGCGGCATCAGCGGCAGTGGGTCAATAGGCGCCAGTCCCAGTCCAAAGGAG